>PVIR01005941.1:5735-63478 GCA_004026965.1 Petromus typicus
CAATCCTCCTGCCTCTGCCTCCCGAGTGCTGGGATGACAGGCGTGAGCCACCACGCCCGGCACTGTGGTATGTGGTACTGGTTGCTGCTGGGTGTGGGTCTCCACACCCAGTATTGTTATGTGGTTACCGGGGAATCGAACCCGGGTCCTTGCACTTGCAAGACAGGCGCCGGAACCACTGAGCTAACTCCCCGGCCCCGTCGTGGGGGAATTCTTGAACCCCTGCGGAAGTCGGGTCCATGTCAACCGTCCTGTCTTTCCCGACTCTTCATCTCGCCATTCAAAAGCGAAGAGAGGTTGGCTCGTGGGACTCAGGGGCAGGCAGAAGAATGCATTTTTCAAATCCAATACTGAGTACCAAACCTGTTCTGGAGGTAGAGAACTCAACAAAGTATATGGGTTAGGTACAGTAGGGTGGATGCCAGTCACCCGCTTGTTTACCTCTCTTAAGTCTTGAACGGGACGGTAGTCGTTGGTGCCAGGCTTACAGACAGGCAGCAGCGGCGTGTTCCACGGTGACTGGCAACTCCTTAGAACCCCCAGTTGTAACAGTCTCTGGATATGGGGTTTAATGCCTTTATGGGCTTCTTTGCTCATGGGATACTGTTTTATTGACACCGGAGTCGCAGATGCTTTTAATTCGACTAACACGTCTGGCTGGTGTTTAGCTAGCCCCAAACCTCCAGTTTCTGCCCAGGCCTCCGGGAACTCTTGGAGCCACCATTTTATGTCATGGTTAGGCTGATGGGGAGCTTCAAAAAGTCTATATTCATCTTCTAATTTTACTGTCAGGGCATGGAGGATCTCTCCTTGGCCATTTCTAATTTGTGGACCCTCCGGTAGGAAGAGCTATCCTGTAACGTTTTGTTTTTCTTTTTCTTTGGGCAGTCTTTCGCCCAGTGTCCGTACTCTTTGCAGTAGGCACATTGGTCTTTGTCTATATCTCTCCTGGGAGGTTTTGAATCTGCTCTCCATTGCCCTTTTTCATTTTTGTTAAAATCTTGTCCTCCTCTGACAGCTGCTGCCAGGATCTTACTCAGATTTTTATTCTGCCTTTTCTCTTTCTGTAAATCTCTTTCATCTTGCTCTTTCTGTTTTCTTTCCTCTCTTTCCTCTTCTGTCTCTCTATTATAAAACACCTTTTCAGCCACCTGTACTAATTCTCTCAAGGTCTTATCTTGTAGGTTTTCTTCTATCCTTTGCAATTTCTTTCTAATGTCTCTGGCAGACTGGTCTATATAAGCCATTACTACAGTAGCTCGTTGCTCCTCTGATGATGGGTCAAAAGGGGTATACTGTCTAAAGGCTTCCATTAGCCTTTCAAGAAAAACAGATGGGGATTCATCTGATCTTTGTATAACCTCTCTGACCTTAACCAAATTAGTGGGACGCCTAGCAGCCCCACAGAGACCCACCACTAGAAGCCGACGATACTCACGGAAGTGCTCCCTACCTTCCGGTGCATTGAAGTCCCAATTAGGCCGTTCTAGGGTAAACGCCGCGTTGATTTCATTTTGTAGCTGAGTGGGTTGCCCGTCGTCCCCAGGGACGTTTTTGCGAGCCTCTAAGAAGACTCTCTGTCTTTCTTCTGTGGTCAATAGCGTCTGCAGGAGCTGTTGACAGTAATCCCAAGTAGGCTGGTGGGAGTGCAGGAGAGATTCTAACAGGTTAGTAAGGGCCTGCGGATTGTCAGAAAAGGAAGGATTTTGATTTTTCCAGTTATATAGATCAGAGGCAGAGAAAGGCCAGTACTGAAGGGGCTGGAAGGGTTGGCCCCCTTGTGCAGCGGTGGGTAGAGGGGGTCCGTAGGCTCTGAGAGGTAGGGCCACGGAAGAGTCAGGGATTGCAGCTCGGCGACCTCGAGTTCCGGCAGCCGGTCCGTCCGCATCAGGTAAGGGTGCCACGGTGGATGGAGTGTCTGGCACGGCGGTGGGCGGCGGCGCGACTGGAGGTATGGGCCCTCCCTGTGGCAGAAGGGGTAAGGGATACGGGGGAGGCGATTCTGTGAACAAGAGGTCAGAGGTGTTAATTGTCTGGAAGTACTTTTTCCTTTTGTTTCGATTCAGGTACTGCTATGACTGTGGAGGAAACAGGGTTAACCGCTGGTATAAATGGCTTTATCCACAAGGGAGGCTGTAAAACAAGATCTTCCCAGGTTACTATATAGGCCACTTGATCTGGGTGGCCCCCTGACTTCTGAAAAACCTTCTGCTTAACTGCTAAGATTTTATCAATTGAGAAGGATCCTTCGGGAGGCCAATTAACATTAAAAGTGGGCCATTCAGATCGACAGAAAGTCTGCCAACGGCTTTTCCAGATATGAACAGACAAATTCTGAGCTCTAGTTTTTACTTCTCTCCAATGCTCTATAGTCAGGGAAAGAGGGGTGGTGACCGTCTGTCCCATTTTCTAAAACTAACACAACCAATACAATCAATAAGACAAATTTCAGACACAAACACGGACCGAGATTCGGATTCAGGCAGAGTTGAACCCTGTCGGTTCGTTTCTGCAGTATACCACTGGGGCGTCCCCCAGGGTTGACCCTTGGCTCACTGTCTCTCAGCAGACTCTTGCCACGTGGCGAATATCTTTACAGAACTCGCCACGAGTCAAACTCAGATCAGCCTCAAAAGGACTATTCGGACAAACAGAGACAAACAGAAGTACACGACTCATAGACAGTTTTCAGCGATCGCTTACCTCCGATACTCGGGAATGCGTGGTCCCGGAGGCGCGTGAATCCGGACGAGGCCCCAAATAATAGGCTCGAGCTGAGCCCACTCGGGACACGCGCGCCAGAGAGACACACAGACAGATATCGCTGCAAACAGCAAGAGGTTTATTCAGGAACCAGCGCCGGGACCGTCCTTACACGCAGGAAAGGAACGGCCCCGAGGGGCAAGGCAACGCAGCTTTTATAGCAGCTTTTATACCAAATTTCACGGGCTTTTGGAGAGGTGGACTTCTTTTATTGGTCAAGTGGGTTTACCTTTAAATCTATAGGTTAGCTCGACTTTTTGGCGGGATGACGTGGAATGCCTTTATCTTGTTTATTATCTCCTGGGGGGGGATGGGGAGTTGTAGGAGAACAGGGAGGCTGGCCTAGCCTTTTTACCAGAAACTGGGACTTGGGAAATCTAACCTCAGGCCTGCAAGTTTTTGTAGCAGGGTGAAGCCTGTGCTAAATTTAGCCTTACAAGACCCTGTCTCAAAAAAAAAAAGGAAAAACAGGTAAATAAAAGTGACCCTGTACCAAGCCTGCCTGGCTAGTGCAAGGTTCTAAATTCAACTTCCAGTATAGGGTAGAGGGTGACCTTGACAGCAAATTCTGGGGGGACAGTACCCAGCAGGAGTTTTTTACTGTCATCTAAAAATCATTAGAAGGAAATGTTTAATTGTTCTTTGTATATAAAACATATACATTCCTTATAGATAATGCTTAGGGCTTCAACGGCATTATTCAGTCTTACTATACCTGAATTTCTTTATCTGAAAATAGGTAATAAAACCATTGATTTTGTAAAACTGTTGGGGGTTAAACTGGTCAAAATGTTAGACTGGTCTATGCAAACAATAAATGTTAGCTATTACCACATATGTCAACACAATGCAAGCCTATGGGCAGCTAATTATATAAGGAAACCAGCGGTACTCAAACTTGCACCCAAGACATCCTTGAGAAACTGACACACTAGCCGCATTCCAAAACTGGCCTGTCAGATTGGCTGGACCTGTAGTACCAGCACTACATTTAGGAGGATGAGGCAGGAGCATCACAAATTCTAGGCCAGCCTAGGCAAGTAAGTATTTTTTTTTTTTTTTTACGGTTTTTTTGAGACAGGGTCTCACTTTGTAGTTCAGGCTGGCCCTGAGCTCAGCCACAAACTCACATCACAGCAATCCTCCTGCCTCTGCCTTCTGAGCACTGGGATGACAGGCGTGAGCCACCACGCCTGGCACTGTGGTATGTGGTACTGATTGCTGATGGTGTGAGTCTCCACACCCAGTATTGTAGGTGGTTACTGGGGATCGAATCCAGTCCTTGTACTTGTTAAACAGGCGCCAGAACCACTGAGCTAAATCCCCGGTCCCCGCAAGTAAGTATCTCAGTGTCTGTCTCAAATAAAAAATAAATAAAAGGGCTGAGACACAGCTTAGTGTTTCAAAGGTCCTGGGTTCAATCCCTAGTTGTCGTTACCCCACTACCACCAAAAAAGAAAAATGTCTTCTAGAATTAATTTCAATGTGCAATTTAGGGACCAACGCTATAAATACTAGCAGGCACTGAGTGGCTAATTAACTTTTCAGACCCAAGTTTTAAAGTTGGGTTTGAAAGGAAGAATAATATCTAACTCTTAAGACCTGTAATATTTTTCTATTGAAAATTAGCACCCTGCTGGGTAGAGTGCTGTAAGCCTGCAGTCTCAGCTACAAAGGAAGCTGAGGCAGCAGATGACTTAACCCATAAGCTCAAGCCCAGCCTGGGCCACACAGGCAGGGCCTGTCTCAGAAAAACAAACAAGGAACCTGGAAGCCAAAGCTAGAGACCAGGTGAGGGTGGAAGTACTGAAAGCCCATCTCCTTCACACATGTGTGGGACAAAGAACAAAACAGGAGGAGTGAGCCACACATATAAGATTAAAATGTAAAATCTATTAAAAGAAAACAAATGGTTTTGCCACCAGCTCCTGTCAAGATCTGATGTTTACACCCACAGTTCCAAAGACAACAATCTCTCTATGCTGCAGAAATGTGATTACTCAGGAAGCAAAAAAGAAGGTCCAAAACACAGAGCAAACATAAACTGCCCCAGGGCAGAAACTCTTCTCTTGTGGCCCTGCAGGATCCATCACAATGAGACATTCACAGCCTGTAAAAATAGGGCAAAGAGGGGAGAGCTGGGCAAGTTCTGACTCACAGCTCCAGCAGCCAATGTTACAATCTCACAGTCTCCGAGTAAAAGGAGGAAATCCTGGGGTGCAACAAGGACTTCTGTGCCACCTGGGCTACAAAGAGCAGAGGCCAGGCCTGTGGTGCCTAGCGCAGGTGTGCCTCCCCAGGTGAAGTTTGTTCCATTCAGAGTGCAAAGCCTCAGGCAGAATGCTCTGTCTGCAAACAACTTAGGGAAAAAAACAACTATAGTTGCACAGCAAATGCATACAGTACAAATTGATAAATACATTAATCATACTAATAAAAAGTGACACCTATCAGGTTGTCAGATTCACTCAGGAGCATGGCCCAAGTTATAGCGGAGAAGACCAGGCCAGTGAGCTTACTGTGATTTTGTGCCAAATGGGCCACTGTCTCCCAGAGGAGGAAGAAATTGTGGCTAAAAAGGAGACAGATGAAAGGAGTGTGTGTAAATGTAAGAAAGAAAACTCGAAGTTGGGAAGGTCTTGGAATAGGTGGCCAGGGTGGGCTCTCAGTGTAGGGGTTGTTGCATCTAGGTGGCCTTGATGGGTCAGGGTGGGCTTAGTGTATAGAAAGCTGGGTATGGACTGTCCAAACTCAACCACAAACTACAGAAAAACAGTATGTAGTGGCCACGCACTGGTCAAGCACTCTGTCAACTTAAGAATCTTGCTGCGTAAAACAGAGAAGGGACTCAGGTACAAGGCTCACTTCCCAGGGCTGGTTGTTACGTTGAGCTTATTAACATGTATGGTTTGAGATAACCCCGTGTTTCGTAAGACTGACCAGCCTAGTGTCATTTTTAGCTCTGTCCCTTACTATCTGCCTACTCATAAGCTAAATGGCTAAACTCCCGCTTACAGTTGGGCACATCAGACCAACAGATGACACAATCCCCTCTCCTGAATCATAGAAAAGGTTAGAAGACACCCAGCACTAGGATACAGCAGCAGCACACACCCACACATCAGGCAACATCCAGCTCCCGGTTCCCAGCTGCAGCTCAGATCAGCTCAGCTCTCCTGCCTGAGGAGGCCCTCTGACTGTCTGCCACCTGAACTAGACTCTCAGCCAGCTCTGCACCTCCTCCAGGAAGCCCTGCCTGGTCTGTATCTTATCTGGTACTCTTGCCCTCTCTGTGGGCTCTCTGCCTTGGCTTTTAGTCCGTCCTGTCTTCCAGTTTTGCAGTCACCATAGCCTTTGCACTAGACTATCTCCCATTTCCTTTTTTTTTTAGTTTTTTTGAGACAAAATCTGGCTTTGTAGTTCAGACTGGCCCCGAACTATGTAGCCCAGGCTAACCTCAAACTCACAGGTATCCTCCTGAGTGCTGGGTTTACAGGCGTGAGCCACTACGCTCTGGCTACCTCCTTTTTTTTTTTTTTAGGTTTTTTGAGACAGGGTCTCGCTTTTTTGTGGTTCAGGCTGGCCCTTGAGCTCAGCCTCAAACTCACATCACAATCCTCCTGCCTCTGCCTCCCGAGTGCTGGGATTACAGGCGTGAGCCACCACGCCCGGCACTGCGGTATGTGGTATGTGGTACTGGTTGCTGCTGGGTGTGGTCTCACCCAGTATTGTTATGTGGTTACCGGGGAATCGAACCCGGGCCCTTGCGCTTCCAAGACAGGCGCCGGAACCACTGAGCTAACTCCCCGGCCCTGGCTACCTCCTTTTTAAATTGACTTTAAATTTTGAAACAGGATCTTGCTAAATTTCCCAGGCTGGGCTCAAATTTAAGATCCTCCCACCTTATAGCCTCTCAGAAAACTGGGATTACAGGTGTGCACCACCCTACCCAGCTTTGTTAACCATTTCAATTTTTTCGTAATTTGTAAATGTGATGTGTGACTTGAGTGTTATGGATATTACCAATTAAAACTGAAATAAAAGAACTTGTGATTGTCTGGCTCATGGATCGTAGGGGTACATCGTCAGTACTCAGCCAGATTAGGCGGATGAACTGGTGTTGCTCGCATTATGGCATAGCTCACCCCCAACACAGGTAAAACTTACTTGATTTTAAATGGGGCCTCTGTAACCATGTTAAGGTGCTGTTCTTTCTCTCCAGAAGTCGTTAATGAAATAAGCTACCACGCCAGGATTTGAGCCTGGGGCTCGGGTGACAACCTGCCCTGCTAACTCCTTATCCCAACTGCAAACTTAACGACTTCAAAGCCACATTTATTTAAAGAAAAAAAAAAGTGCTAAGAGTCACTGCTCAACAGAAATGAAAACTAAGAAGGCGGGCATATTTTGCAATCCATAGTTGGCTCCTTTCTGTCTTTCCTTAATTAATGTCTTATACCAAATTCGCCGGCCTCTCTCATTAAACTGCAAGTAAATGGACTGTTAGTATTTATCTGGGTTGTTTAAATATTTTATCTGCAGCTCAGTCAATACTTTCATCTGACAGATGAAATCAAGGTTGAGGCCTCCCTTAAACAAAACATCCTCCCTGAAAGGAGCAATTTATAAAAATTGCTTGTCACCCTTTCTCGCTAAAGACATTCCTACCAGTTCTGTGTGTTTGCAATGAACTATTTTTAACGCAGGATAAAGTCAGCCACTACTTAACAGAAAAGTACTAATAATCCGAGAACCAAACAAAAAGCTTACGTTGTCCACCTCGAGAGGTCCGTGTACTTAAATAACTATCATCCGCCAGCTTAAGTAAGGTACGTGCGCACGCTCTCCCAAGTTACGACCCGGGGTGGGCGCTTCAGGGGTTCTCGCCGCCCGCGCGACCTCCTTACCCGGCCGGGCGCTGCGTCCCTCCGCTTGGCCCCACGCTCCGGCACGAGCCAACAGCCGCAGCCTGAGAAGCCGCGGCCCAGAGACGGGCGGAGGGCACCCAACCGCGAGCGCAGGACCGCCATGGTTCTACCGCCGCCTCCGCCCCGCACGGCAGAGTCGCGAGCGCACGGCGCCGCCGTACGGCAGTGTCGCAAAGCCTAAGGCCGGCCGAGCGCTTTCCCGGCGACTCCGCCGGCTACTTGTGCGGCGCTGCCGAAGGGGAGTAGCGGGCGCCGTCCGGTTTCCGGCTGTTGGGGCCTGTCAACCAGGGGCGGGGCCGGCGACAGAGGCGCTGCGGAAGTGGAGGAAGCGGAGCGCGATGGCGCGGGGGACTCAGGTGAGCGCGGCGCGGCCTGCCGGGGCGCTCGGCTCTCGCGGGCCACCCCTCCCGGCGCGCACCCCGCCCCGCACGCATTGTGAAGTCAGGCGCCGCGCGGCGGGGCGAGCCGCATGCGGGGAGCGCCGCGGGAGCAGCTGCCCCCACCGCCTCGGGTCTTTCGCCGCATCCGAGTCAGCCCTAGTCGGGACTGGCGGGGAATGCCGCGAGGGCCTGCGCTCGGGCGCCACTGCCTGTGAAGGCCGCTCGCCCAGGCCTCGGGCGGAGCGCTGCGAGGACAGGGCGCGCTGGGAGTAGGGACGCGGGCGCCAGTGCTGCCTGTGCGGCTTGGAGACGAGCGCCGGGCTCGGACGCCCACGGGACTGGCTCAGTGGACTGTCCGCCTCGAGGAAGCTGCTGGATAGAAACCCCAGAGCGTGGAACGTATGCTAAGCCAGCCTTTCCGAATTCTTAATGGGAGGCGAGTGACGGGGTTATTCATAGCCATCACGTTTCTGATGGCCATATCTGGGGTGGAGCTTGGTGGTGGCTGGAGGAAGTGCTGGTTCCCCAAAGCCCAGGTCGTTCCTTCTGCGCATCCTTCCTGCTGCATTCTGTACTTGTGGGGCAGGTGTATGGGGAACTAGAGGATGGGCTGGACACGAGCGGAAGAGATGGACAGCACCGTGAGGCGGGGCTTCCCAGCTCAGTCGCTTCTGCTTACTCTTGCAGATGTGGATCCTGTGAAGTTTAGAGGGCTAGCAGAGGTACTGTTTTACATTCCACGAAGATGTCCTGCAGATTCCTAAGCTTAAAGCGTGACGATCGAAGGAATTTATGCTGTTTCTAAGCTGATAATTCAGCTTCTGATGAAGACACACATTTATCTTTGGGGGTTTTTGTACTTTTTTTAGACAGATCTAGCCATGTAGTTCAGGCTAGGATTGAACTCACTCACTATGCAGCCCCCAGGCTGGCCTAGAACTCACAGCAATCCTGCTGCTCAGCTTCTCGTGAGCCACCACAGCCAGCCACAAACCATTTTTTTTTTAGGTTTTTTGAGACAAGGTCTCACTTTGTAGTTCAAGCTGGCCCTGAGCGCAGCCTCAAATTCTTATCACAGCAGTCCTCCTGCCTCTGCCTCCTAAGTGCTGGGATTACAGGCGTGAGCCACCACGCCCGGCACTGTGGTATGTGGTATGTAGTATTGGTTGCTGGTAGGTGCGAGTCTCCACGCCCTGTATTGTATGTGGTTACTGGGGGATCCAACCCGGGCCCTTGCTCTTTGCAAGACAGTCGCCGGAACCACTGAGCTAACTCTCTAGCCCCACAAACCCTTTTTTAACGTATTTTTTCCAGTGTGATGGAGCATGCCTGTTAACCTGTCACTCCTGAGGACCAGTAGTGAGTTCCAGGCTACCCTGAATTACATAGTGGGACCCTGTCTCAAAAAGCACACGAACTAAACATCATACATACATTAAAATGAGAAATTTATAATGAACTAATAGATGATTGTTGTTCAGAGACTGTGCTTTAATGTTATTGTTCTTATCTTTTAGTGTTTGCGCAACTGAACACAACAAAAGTATGGATATGGGAAACCAACATCCAGCCATTACCAGACTTCAGGAAATCCAAAAGGAAGTAAAAAGTATAGAACAGCAAGTAATAGGCTTCAGTGGTCTGTCAAGTGACAAGAATTACAAGAAACTGGAGAGGATTCTAACAAAACAACTTTTTGAAATAGACTCTGTAGATACAGAAGGAAAAGGAGACGTTCAGCAAGCTCGGAAGAGGGCGGCACAGGAGACAGAACGCCTTCTCAAAGAGTTGGAACAGAATGCAAATCACCCACACCGGATCGAAATACAGAACATCTTCAAGGAAGCACAGGACCTTGTGAAGGAGAAGATCGTGCCCTTTTACAGCGGAGGCAGCTGCATAACTGATGAAATTGAGGAAGGCATCCAGGATATCATTCTGAGGCTGACCCATGTTAAAACTGGAGGAAAGATCTCTTTAAGGAAAGCAAGATATCACACTCTAAGCAAAATCTGTGCCGTGCAGGAGATTGTTGAAGACTGCATGAAAAAGCAGCCTTCTTTACCACTCTCTGAAGACGCACATCCTTCTGTTCCCAAGATCAACTCTGTGTTGTGCGAAGTAAACAAGACCAGAGGTGTGGTCATGGCGCTTCTGATGGGTGTGGACAGCAGTGAGACTTGCAGGCATCTGTCATGTGTGCTGTCAGGGCTGCTTGCTGATCTGGATGCTCTCGATGTGTGCGGGAACACAGCAATCAGAAACTACCGGAGGGAGGTGGTAGAAGACATCAACAAATTACTGAAGTATTTGGATTTAGAAGAGGAAGCTGATAGTACACATGCATTTGACCTGAGACAGAACCATTCCATTTTGAAAATAGAAAAGGTCCTCAAGAGGATGAGAGAAATAAAAAATGAATTTCTTCAAGCTCAGAACCCTCCTGAATTGTACCTGAGCTCCAAGACAGAACTGCAAGGTTTGATTGGACAGCTGGATGAGGTCAGTCTTGAGAGAAACCCCTGCATCCGGGAAGCCAGGAGAAGAGCTGTGATCGAAGTACAAACCGTAATCACTTACATTGACCTTAAGGAGGCCCTGGAGAAAAGGAAGCAGTTTACCTGTGAGGAGCACCCATCACACAAGGCAGTCTGGGATGTTCTTGGAAACCTGTCGGAGATCCAGGGAGAGGTCCTCTCGTTCGACGGAAATCGAACTGATAAGAACTACATTCGGCTGGAGGAGCTGCTGACCAAGCAGTTGCTGGCCCTGGATGCCGTGGACCCGCAGGGAGAGGAGAAGTGTAAGGCTGCCAGGAAGCAGGCTGTGAAGCTCGCCCAGAACATCCTCAGCTATCTTGACCTGAAATCCGATGAATGGGAGTACTAAAGGGCCAGGGCCTCACGGTGACCTCGCTTGTTTTGCACTTGATATTTACTTTTATGTATTTATGGAGAGCTTTCAGCTCATGGAGCCCAAATGTGATTTATACGTCCATATTTCACTCTCAGTATTTATGACTTAAGCAAATTATATTCAGGATCTTTGCTGCGTTTGATGTTGCAAAGCAAATATTATTACAGCTTATTAACCTTTCCATTTGGATCATCCATATGATGTGTGGTTTGTTTTTTGTGTTTTGCTTGTGAGTTTTTAATCAGAATATGAAATAGCAATAGCATTCATAATTTTTAAATGGGTCGTGCAAGCATTAAAATTCAGAAACTTCAGAATCTAGAAATAAAACCTTACATAATAGGGAAATTATAAGAAGGAGGAAATTTTTTGGTAAGGTCTAAGCAGTAGGTTTTATTATACTAAATAAACCAGGAGGGTTTTTTTCACTTACAAGGCCTGAATGGTCCCTTATAACTGTGTCATTTATATATTTATGTAAATTAGGTGGGATTGTTTATATGTTACATGAATGAGGAGGTGGGATCATGTATGTTTGTATTATCTGTTCTTTCATAAACATTTTTGTTTGAAATATCAGTGTCTCTTTTTAACCATACTCTGCAACTGAAGGGGGTATCTTGTATACAATATAAGAAAACTAAAAACTAGTGGCTAGAAATCCGTTTGAGACCATCCTGAAGAAGGGATAGGACATCAGCTACTTACCAGTATTTGCTGAACTGAAAATTTTCCTTAGTGATTAGTAAGAGTAAGAATGAGAGCATTTACATGAAAAAAGGAGACACCTGTACCTGCAGATGGAGGGGCAAACTCAAGTAGTTTACTGTCTTCATGTCACACTAAAGCCAATTGGAAACATCTGCCTGTAGCTTGGAATAGATTTCTTGTCACTCAAGGCTATAACATAGACAAGTGTGCTCAGCACAGCTCTTGCTGTTTCTGAACATAGAATGGCAGAAGCCCCAGGGATCCAGGGCTCTGAGGTGGGTCTGAGGTTACCTGTGGCATCTGCTGGATACCTGATCTCCTGTTACTGGTGTGGGGATTTCTTTGTTTCCTGAAAAAACCTATTAGAATCTGTCAGGCAGGAAGTTTTTTGCTTCTGCTAAAGGACACATATTTATGTAAATATTTTCTGAGGATCCAGATTTTCAGTTGCTTGTTAATGTGAGCAAAACTATTCCCCAAAATTCTGTGCTGCCTTGATAATCACACATGGGCCCCAGGAATCTTAACTACCAGGTTCCACTGCAGTTACTTTCACAGGCCCTGTGAGTGCACAGCTTTTGAACTTTTATAGTAAGCTGTGATTTTTCTATCAGATACATTAATTTGGTTCCTTTTGTGTGGGGAAGCTGTCACTTTAAACAGCCAAAATTCATGACTGATAAAGAAACAACCTTCAAACATGAAATTGATAAAAATATAGTCTTTTTCTTTTTTTAAGACGGGGTCTTGCTGTAGTTCAGGCTGGCTCCGAACTCACTATGTAGCCCAGGTGAGCCTTGGACTCACAGCAATCCTGCCTCTGCCTCCCAAGTGCTGGGATTACAGGCGGGAGTCATTACGTCCAGCATTGGTATGTGGTACTGATTGCTGGTGGTTCTGAGTCTCCACACCTGACTGTTGTATGTGGTTACCGGGGATTGAACCCAGGCCCTTGTGCTTGCAAGGAAGGCACAGGAACCACTGAACTAAATCCAGCCCTAAAAATATAATCTTATGCTGACCATTCTGTCTCCAAAAGCCTTCATGTCTTTCCTACTGAAGTGTTCTAAAATTTCTGGACCCTGGCATCAGACTGTGCAATGATCTTCAGATAGTGAGCCCTTCCTACTCCAGGTCCAGTGAGAGTCATTTGATTTCTCATGTGACCAAGTTGTTTTAGTATTGCTTTTTTTTTTTTCCCTGGTGATATGATTTCGCTGTGTAGTCTAAGCTGGTCTGGAACTCATTTTGTATCCCAGGCCAGCCTTGAAATCATGTCAGTCCTCCTGCCTTACCCTCCTGAATGCTGGGGTTCCAGGTGCACCACACGACCCAGCAGTATTAAAATTTTAGAATGCTCTTAAAATTTAAATGAGTCTTTAAATTGTAGTACCTGGAAAATCAAGTTACACCATAATCACTTCAGATATACCTTCACCAGGTTGTACACTTAATTTTGACTTTGTTTTTGAATTGTATGCCAGCCTGTTCCTTAGGAATGGCTGCTGCCTCGTGGAAGCAGACGTTCTGTGTCTAGTGCTTTGTGCCACATGTGAACCATCTTACTCGCCAAGCCTGAGCCTGGCCGAGCACCGTGCCGACCTGGCCCCGGCTGCCCCAGCGGGTCATTTTATCCAATAGTCCTCAATAAAGCAGTTATTCCAATAAATGCAATAGATATATTTACTACTAAGTAAAATTTAATGCTTTATTTTGATTAAATGCCTATATATTTGCTACAATGAAGTTTACTCAGTTTTATTTTGCCAATTGCTACCCAGTTTTTAAGGATCTAAGCATTCCTGTTCATGCAGCTTTAACCTGCTAGATATTTTTCCCTAAAGAATAACTGTAGAAATACTTGCCCTGGATTTTGACATGTAGCACGGGCTTGTGTCCCAGGGCTTGGGGTGTCTGTCCCTGTTGTCTGTGTGACTTGTATCAGGGTGTCTGAAATAACCCAGGGTCATCTGACACACATGGGGATGCCCTTCATTATAAATGAAATAAACAGGCTTCTGTGCTCATCTCAGTGGCCAAGCAAGGACCTGACTGCAGGAGTGTGTTTTGTCCCTCTCTGAGGAGGGGATCCTCTCTCCAGGGCAGCCAGGCCTAGGGCAGGGGCTCCTCACCATAGGCGGCCAGCACTGGGCCAGCCCAGGCAGCATGATGCACACGGTACCCAGCTTATTTGTACAAACGTGGTTAACAGATCCTGTCCCCAGGAAGAGCCTTTTACACTGTGCTGTTGAGACACACTAGCACTGCCCCTTGGTGGATGTGGGATCTGGCCACGTCCCTGTGCTGACACGTGACCTGGGCAGAGTGGTGGTGCCTCCGATATGCCAGGTCCCTCCAGGGACTGCCTGTCAAGGTCAGTTTGTTTTTTCTAGCCTTTCCCTACCAGTGCTCTGGTCTTCCTGCATGCTGAACCAGCGAGGTGCTCCCCCAGTAAACAGAACCAGAGGCAGCTAGTTTCTTGTTTGAGACTGGGTCTTGCTCTGTAGCCCTGGCTCGTCTGGACTTAATCATCCTTCTGCATCAGCCTCCCGAGTGCTAGGATTACACTCATGTGCCACCATACACAGATAGCCATGGAATTCCTGATAATGCTAGAAGTTGGGGGAAAGTTTATAAGTTTAAAAGAACAGTGGGGCCAGGCATAGTGATGCATGCCTGTAATCCCAATGCTCTTGAGAGGCTGAGCCAGAAGGATTGACAATTTGAGCCCAGCCTGGGCAATTTAACAAGACCCTGTCTCCAAAAAGAAAAGAATATGGCTCAGTGGAAAGGCTGTAGTAAAAAATAAAATGCCATGATCTCATTATATTATAACAAAAAAGAAAGGAAACTTTGTATGTATATAGGGGGTGGTAGGGTGGGTAGAACTATGGGAAAAAATGAGAATTAAGTTGTGTCTTATACTGGTACAAATACCCATTGTGGAGTGCAATCATGATGTGTATATGTAATGTACCAATAAAGATTTCAATTAAACAAGATGCCATGGAGGACACTTGGAACTTGTGGTGCACTCTGAGCAGAGCTAGTACTGCCTATGCCCCTGTGCCAGTCCTGCAGTGCAGCCCATGGGGTACTCAGCGCCATGCTGTGATGCCAGTGTCCAACATCAAGTCCATGACAGAGGAAGCCCGTCTCCTCAGGGACATGAGAGGACTGGCTGCTCTGGGCTTGGCCAGGTGGAGCAGCTGGGCTCTGAGACCCATGAGTTGGGTGGGATGGGGCAGGAGGTGCCCCTCTCCTGTGCAGGGCTGTTCCTGGAATACATACCAGAGGAGTGAGACCCTTGGAAACAGGCCTGTTGCCCGTGCTTGTTGGGATGTGTTGGAAACCACCACATATCCTGTGCCATAATTAGATGCTTCATTTTTTAAGCTTCTGACTAAACCTTCGTATATGCCAAGCCCTGTTCATGGAGGGTGCTGCTGCTGCTGCTGCAGGTCTCATGCTAGCAGAAAAACAAATATTCCCTGAAGGGGCCATGGAGGCAGCAGCAGTCCCCAGGCCCCAAAAATTCAGTTCTCTGGGCTCTAGGCAGGGCCAGGTCTGAGGCCCTAAGAATCTTGGCTCTGTGTGGAAGCAGACGGCAGGCTCATGCCTGCGTCACAACCTCAGCCCGTGGCACCTTCCATCAGCAGGAAGGACCGCCTGGCCAGACAAGATGCCCGTGTTTCTACCCCAGCAGCAGGGTGGACCTTCCTCTTGCACTGTGGACCAAATGCTGCAGCCTCTGTCTCTGGCCTTCATGTGGAGCAGCTCCTTCCAGGGAGGATACAAGCCTTGTCAGAGCCAGGTGTGGTGGCACAGGCCTGTGATCTCAGCATTTGCAAGACTGAGGCAACAGGACTGCTATAAATTTAAAACCCAGCTTCAAAAAAAAAAAAAAAAAAATCCATCCTTCTGGGCCGGTGAGTTAGCTCAGTGGTTCCGGCGCCTGTCTTGCAAGCACAAGGACCCAGGTTTGATCCCCGGTAACCACATACCATACTGGGTGTGAAGACTCATGCCCAGCAGCAATCAGCACCACATACCACAGTGCCGGGCGTGGTGGCTCACGCCTGTAATCCCAGCACTCGGGAGGCAGAGGCAGGAGGATTGCTGTGATGTGAGTTGGAGGCTGAGTTTAGGGCCAGCCTGAACCACAAAGTGAGATCCTGTCTCAAAAAACCTTAAAAAAAAAAAAAGCCTTCAAGCTCCTAAGCATTTCCTGAAGCTGCATCTTTCCAGATGTGTGTTGTTCTTGTCTGCTTGGCGCTCCATGCTGGGTACTTTCTGCAGAGGAAAGGGTGCAAAAGGCCAATCTGGCGTGACCTGTCACTCGCCTGTCACCCAGCCTGGAGGTGTCTGTCCCACCACCTTCCCTGGATGGAAAGGTCACTAAGCCCTGGGGGGTCAGCCTTTCCCGGTGTCCCAGCTCACAGGCACACAGGACTGAGGTGGACTACCCCAGGCCCCTGCTGTACCCCCAGCCTTTGCCCTAAGTTGTCCTGAACTCTGGGAACGTGAAATCATTTTGCCCCCGTGCTCCACACAGGGCTCTGCAGAATGGCAGGCAGGGTGTACCCAATGTGGCAGACCCTGGTGGCTATTGCCCACTGTTCCTCCAGGAAGTGTCCCTGCATGTGCTGAGCCTTGAAGGTCTGGAGGGTCAGCTGGTGAGAGGAGGGAGGCTGGGCAGGATAGAGCAGGCTGACTGCTCACCCCGGCAGTACCTGGGGATCAGGAGGGGTGGCAAGAGGAGGCTACACAGGACGGATAGGCTCTCAGAAGATCTAAAGGGCTTAGTGGGGGAGGGTCGCAGGGACAGGTCACTTAGCAAATGCAAATGACAGAAACACCAGGCCCAGCTGAATGACTATAGGAGCAAGGTGCTCTTTTGGTGGGGTTGAGAAAGGGTCTCACTATGTAGTACAAACTGGCCCTTATCTCACATGCAGCCCAGGCTGGACTCGAATTCATGGCAGTCCTCCTGCCTCAGCTTCTTAAGTGATGAGATTACAGGCATGAGCCACCATGCTTGGCAGGAGCTGTGCTAAAGGTGTCAGGAATGCCTGGGGCACCAAGCACCAGCTGCCCTCAGCCCTGAGGTCTGGTCTCAGCATTGTCTGCAGGAGCTGTGTCAGGGCAGGCCCTCAGGCCCTGAATGCACCTACTCTACTTCCTTGGGACCCCAAGGTCTATCCTCCCAGGGAAGGGCATCTTCTGGGTCTCACACCTGTTCAGCCACCCGAAGATAGACAAGTATCAGCCAGTCTGTAATCCCAGGATTCTGAGAGGCTGAGGCAGGAAGAGTCCAAGTTCAAACCCAGTCGGGGCAACTTTGAGACTGTATCTCAAAATGAAAAGCCAAAAATGGTCTATAGAATTGTGGCTCAGTGTGAAGACCCTGGGTTCAAGTTTCGGTATCATGAAAAAAGACAAAGGGAAAGGCAAGGAGAAGAAACTTCCCATGCTCCCTGGCTCCCTGAATGCTGCAGTGCATTCCTGGCAGGCCTAGTCCTCAGCAGCCCCAAGCCTGGCTGGGGGACTGTGAACCATATTGGAGGCACTGAGCAAACGTCCAGGGCTCCTCCAGCCACAGTCACCCCTGGCCTGGCCAGGGCTCGACCATGGCTCCAGCTGTCTACCTGAGCCCTGCAGCCCTGGGTCCACAGAGCCAGCGCCAGCTGGGCCAGGCTCAGCCCAGGCCAAGACACCCCAGAGCAAGCTCCCCCAGACACAGCTCCTCCCTGGTCGCGCCTGCCTGCTTTGCTGTTTCATATGTGACCACCAGGCGGCACCCGAGGCCAGACTTTGTTGAGACCAAAACACACACTAGGTGAGCTGGGTGTGCAGCTGTCAATGCCAGGCCACCTCTAAGTGCACCTGCTCCAGCCAATGGTGGACAGGTGGCCACAGTGCCACCTGGGCTGCAGCTTCTGTGCCTGGCAGTGGGTGGTGCTTGCGCTGAGCTTCTGGTGACCACGCACCTGATCACAGGCTGGCACAGAGACCCTGAGATCTGACTCCTGAGTCCCAACTTGGCCCACAGGATGACTATAGCAGGCCCTGCCCTGCTTAACCATCCTAAATACATCACATGGTCCAGCTGCCATCAAAGTGGCACAGCTCCAAGCCAGGACAAGGGCACATCCTTCCCAAAGCCAAGTGTGTGGGTGAAACCAAACCCTCCACATCTCTGCACAGCCCAGGCTCCTGGGTAACCTGTATCCTTCCCCAGAGCCCAACCAGATACCACCAGTCCCCTTCCCAGTGTGCTGGCCATTCCCTGCATCCTCTGGCTCAAGGAGCTTGCCATGGCCTCTGAGCAGTCTGTGCCAAGGGTCAGGGCTGGCAGGCAAGTGTCTACAAAGTTGGCAGGAAGGAAGCAGTGGGAGGCGGGGCCTGGGTGGTTGCCTGCAATGAAAGGACTGTGCTGTCCAGAGCCCTGTGAGCCTCGAGTGCTCCTAGACTCAGGCCCCCACATCCAGCCCCACACTGCACAGCAGGCAGAAGTAGAAGGGCCAGTACCCCAAGCCATCACATCCCTGTGTTCACACTGCCAGGGCAGCCAGACAGCACAGGTGTAGGACAGCAGCCTGCCCACCCCTGGGTGCTGCCTGTCCTGCAGAGCTTCTCTGAGAACACCTCACACTGCCACATGGCCACAAAAGAGCTGCAGGACTCAGGGTATGGGTGGATCAGTGAGGCTGGAGCCCGGCCTCCCCCAGTCACACACCAGGAGGAGGGACAGTGATAATGACCTCCCCAACATGAGGTCATCCATCCCCACACACATGCTGCTTAGCAACCCTGTCCTGCAGCTAGCTCTGCTCCTGCACAGGCTGAGGAGGCTGAGGCAACTTGGTCTCCAGAGAGGTCCAGGGTCTCCCCTAGGACAGTGCCCCAGACTTCCCACCTGTCCCTTCACAGGAGTCAACACAGAGGCTCATGACGGGACCTAGGACCTGGGACAACAGCCGGGCCTCACCAGAGCGCTGCCACCTGGCTTTCCTGGGGCAAGGAAACTCACTGCCTCCCGGGGTTGTGAGGATCAGAGGAAGTGAGTCGTGCCAGGTGTGACAGAGCTGTGCAAGGTGATGCCCACATGTGCCTCCAGTCTGACTGGTCCCTCGCCTCCCAGCATGGCCCTGAGTCTCTTGGCCCAGAGTTTGCAATGCACTGCTGCTTATGTTCCCACTCAGGCAGGCGAGTCTGCCCCCTTGAGTCCTGCTGGGACCTCTGGGTCACAGCCACCTCCAGGGGAATGGCCCTGTGCCAAGCCTCGAGGCTGAAACTCTGCCTGCCTCCCATTTGAAGCCCACAGCCCGTAGCAATCGTGGCTTCACATAACACTGTGTAACTGTGTAAATGAGCGTGAGCATAAGTGTGGGTACTTGTGTGTGTGTGCCTGTGGAAGTGAGTGGACTCATGATTGTGCAAGCATGCAAATGTGGGCATGCACACTGGGTGTGGTGTGTGCATGCATGTGTGTGTGGTACCCATAAGTGTGAGTACCATATGCATTGTGGGCCTGTATGGAAGTCTGAAGACGAGGCCCCCAGGAGCCCCAGCGGCTGCTGAGGGCCAGCCTAGGGCTGGGCAGGGGCTAGGAGGCCTGGTGGCCCGTAGTGTCCTGGGAACAGTACAGGAGGAAGCTTGCACAGGCGGCAGCAGCACCATGGCAACGCCACACAAAGCGCTGGCCTACTTACCCCGCCCCCGCCATTCCCTCTCTGATTGGGGGGCGGGGCCCATGGGCTTCTTGCCGGCTGTGTGCCCTAAAGCCTCACCTCCTTCTCACTTTACTTGTTCACAGTTGGGGAGGCAAGTGGAGTCCAGCACTCAGCAGGTATCCCAGCCTTGAGGTGGCCAGAGACCTCGTGGCACGGAAAGGACTCTGAAGCCCCCTGGCCCCCAAGTTCTCCCGGCTCCTGGTGCTGCTGAAGCTCCCAGGCTCCAGGCTGGATGGCAGATTCACATGATGGCACCCTCCCTGTGCTGAGGCAGACCGTGGTACTCCCAGCCTGACCACCAGCAGGCTTCTCAGGCCTCGTGCCCGTCTGCCTAGACCCCCTTCAGTTACCCTGCATGACCTGCCAGTCTCCTTTTGGAGTCTGGGAGGCTGAGAGCCAACAGCCACAAGGAGGCCCTGTAGGGGATGTGGGGACAGGAAGCACCCCCAGCACATGTCAGTGTCAGTCCACACCACATGCAGAAAAGCAAATATTTTCCTGGATTCTCTGGGTGACCTCACACTAGTCAGCAATGCTTAGTAGGCTGGGAACAGACCCTGGGCCTGGGGGAAGCTCAGACCTGCCCCCTCAGGGTCCTTGACAGGCTGACTCTGCCCCTCACCCCCACAGGTGACCCTCTCTGCCTGGGCCAGAGCCCAGCAGCTGTCTGGGGCAAGAGTGAGCGGAGAATGAATGAATAAGGGCTCTTGCACACCCATATAAGTGGGTGTCACCCAAGCACAAATGCACCCCCCCCAGGTGGCGGCAGCAACGGCTCTCCCTCCCTCACCAGCCCCCCTAATTTATGCCAGGAGGGGGGCCATCCCCCACCCCCTGCCTGGCAGCAGCTTTGTCCCCAGGCGGATTCCCAACGGCTGCTTTCTGAAAGAAAGGGCCCTTCTCTCTGGCCGGCAGTGAGGTCACCAGGAGAGGCTGGGCAATCACAAAGGCCACAGCTCCACCTCCCCCACCAGCCCCACAGGCAGCTGCCTCTTTGTCCCCAGCTCTTGGCCTAGGAGAGACCCTGTGGGGCCCCAGCTCTGTGGCAGAGGGCCCTGGCTCCCTCACAGGGCTGCATGGGGTGAGGGATGGGTGCTGAGGGTCCCCCATGCAAGGTTAAGTGAGGGTCAGCCATCCATCTGGATTCCTGGGACAGGATGGGGAGGGTCCTGAGTGGGCAGCTTAGCAGAGACCCCAGGGAGCCGCTGAAAGCCTGGCAGGAGTACTTGAGGATCCTGCTGACAGTGCTGAGCCCTGGCACTGGCCCGGGACAGTCAGGGCACCCAGTCTGCTTTCTTGTCTCCACCATGGACCTTGGTGATGTGTGAGGGCAGTGACACTCCACATCTAGAGCACCTATAGTACGCCTGGTGGGGACAGGGAAGAAATGGATGCCTCAGGCTGGGAGAGGAGGGAAAGAGAAGCCCAGGAATCGGCCAGGACACAGGCCAGGTGGGTGCTGGAACACAGAGCCTCTGCGCAGCAGCAAGCCCAGCATGAGAGGCACAGTGCACCCCGCCCCCCGCCACCAGCTGGCAGCACTCACACCCCAGAGCTCCTCAGCAGTCTCTCCACGGAGGGAGGAAGTGAAGCCTGAAGGGAGGAAAACAAACCCCTCCTCTGTCCTTGAGCAGCAGAGGCCTTTGGGGACATGGACAGGCTGGGGCCCGACCTATGGGATTCTACTGAGGGTCCCACTGCAGGCCAGCCCTGCCCTGGCCTCCAAAGAACCTCAGACTGGCCTGGGGACACCAAGAAGCCTGTAGGTGGGGGAGCTGGGGGGGTGCTGGCAGAGAGCAGGAGGAAGTGGGTACTGGGTGGCCTGGGGAAAAGTTCCCAAGAGCAGCCAACAGCCAGTATTCCTGGACCCTGGGGAGGGCACGCAGTAGAACTAGGGGCATAGCACTGGGGACACAGTGGCCTGGGCCCTCGGGTATTCCCCATCAAGAAATGCTTCCTCCCCATTGCCTAGTGCCCTGTCCACTGTGCCTGTAACTTAGCAACAAGCCTTGGCCACCCCACTGTGCCTGCCCCTTGGCTGATCTACCACCCACAATGCAGAGCCTGCATTCCACAGGGGCCCCAGCCTTCCAGGAGAACCTTGTCCAGGACCTCTTCGACCCAAGCATATGGACCTCTGGGGGCTCAGCTGCTGGCACAGGCAGCCAGGGCACAATGGGCTGCTGCAGAACAGCTTCTACCATAGCAGTGCTTTCTGAGGAAACTCAGTCACCACTATTAGATACCTCTCCACATTCTGGTCTCAGCCAGTTTACACATCCAATCTGGGCTGCCTAATGGCAAGTCTGTGACAGGAAGTGGACAGCTGGGTGCCTTGGGGTGGTCTTGCAGGTGCACACTCTGATCAGGATCTGGGGGCCAGTTTCTGTTTTAAGACAGGGTCTCACTTTTGTAGTTCAGGCTGGGCCTGAGCTCACTATGTAGCCTAAGCAAGCCTCAAACTCACAGCAATCCTCCTGCCTCTACCTCCTGAGTGCTGGGATTACAAGAGTGAGCCTGGGGTTAGGCATTATGGTATGTGGTACTGATTGCTGGTAGGCATGAGTCACCACACCTGGTATTGTGGTATGTGGTTACTGGGGATCGAACTCAGGACCTTGAACTTGCAAGGCAGGCACTAGAACCACTGAGCTAAATCCCCAGCCCCATTTTGGTTTTTTGAGACATGGTCTCATGCAATACTGGCTGGCCTTGAACCCAAGGCGATCCTCCTGCCTCAGCCTCCCAAGTGCTAGGATTACTGGCATGCTGCAGCACACCAGAGAAACAAGCCAGTTCAATGGGTGCTCATAAGACAGCAGGATGGCTCAGCTCTGCATGGGGACCAGGGCAGAGCAGGCCAGGCCCGCAAGGTCATTGGGGGGGGGGTCGTCTCATCATCAGAGGGGCAAACAGAGTTGCTGAAGGAAGGCTCTCCTTGAAGGTGGGGCCAGTGTGGCCCAGGCCTGGCTCTAGCCCCCCAGAGCTAGGCCGCTCTAGGGACCCTGAGCCACAGCAAACTCACTCACTGCTCAGGCAGCACAGCCTCCTATGGAACAGATCACAGACATGCATGGTGACCCCTTCTGTGGAAAGGGCTGCACCCCTCTCATAACATGGCATCTTAGAAAATCACTGTCCCCCAAAATAAGCTCCACTGTCTTTCCAACCCTGGAGAACCTAAGACACCAGAGTCCACAGACCTGGGGCACCCATGAGGGCCAGGCTGGGAGAAGTGCCTCCTGGGGACATCTGATTCCAGAGAACCTTGAGGAGATGCAGTGTCAGGGTCCTGCAATTCCAAGGCTGGCCCTCTGTGCTCTGGCTCCCCTGCACCCACCCACCAGGATACAGGGGCAAGCCTAGTCACCTCATGCTTCTAGTGACATTAGTTCCCTAAAAGCTATTCCTCAAATTCACAAAAACAAAAAAAACCCACCCAGACTTCAAATTTCCCAGTTGTCCCATTTTGCAAAAACACCCGAGTGTGCTTGGTTGAGGACTCAGTCCCAGGGAGGTCCCCACTCTCTGGTACTCGTGAACTTGATTCCTCCCTATGGGATATCTGCGAGGTGAAGCTACCCTGAGGACTTGAACTAGACTGGGGGTCCAGAGACCAGGCAACAGCACCCACTGCAGATGCAGAGGCTGCAGTTAACACAGGGTTCTGGGTTGGTTTGAAATAAAGACCAGGAAGGCAGGAGGGTTCTGGGTTCTCCCAGCACTAGGTCCAGACTGTAGCTTCCTCTGATCCCCTGGACTGTTGGGCAGATGGCCCAGCCCAGGGACCTGAGAGATAACCAAGGGGAAACTCAGGAGCTATACTGTGGGTCAAGGTGAAGGGCAAGGGACCAGAAACTGCACCTAGCACATGGCAGGGGCAGTGCACGTGCCTGGGCACCAGGTGCCTACTGTGTGGTTGTCACTATACAGTGCCACTTGTTGGTAGTGAACCCAGTGGCAGCATGAATGTGGGCTGAGGCCGTGAGCCCCACCAGCCCTCCAGGTGAGAGGAGCAGGGGTTCTGCACACGGAGACCAGCAACAAATCCTGGTTAGCCCTTGCATTTAAGCAGAGGAACAGACTGGACTGACTTTCGCCTTCTGGTTGGGGGGGGGGGCTGGTCTGGTCTCCACAGCTCACAGGGCTGGTGACACTGTCACCCTCGGTCTCACTGGCCAGCCAAGCCACAGGGGCCTGGACAGGAGGGTTGGTGGGCAGGCTGTGTCTGAGACTGCTTGGGCTGAGCCCCCGGGCAGGCCCTGGTGAGGTGGAGCCCAGGGCCTCTGACACAAGGCAGCTGTTCTTCCTGAGCTGTCCCTAGCTCTGGCGTGGAAGCAGTGCAGGAACAGCTGGGGGACCTGGGATGACAAGGAATTGCAGCATGGGCTTGAGCAGGTAGGATGGTGCTGTCTTGGAGGACATGGTGGACTGAGAAACTGGAGCCCCCTATACCCTGAAGGGGGGAGCCCACTCCCCAGTGTCACCCTTAGCCCTGGTAGAGGGAAGAGCTCAGGACAGACTGCCAGGGACCAGCGGGCAGAGGCCATGTGCATGGTTTGTGGCCACCCAGCCTTGAGACACAGAGATGGGGTGAGGGAGTAGCCACAGGGGTGTGGGTGAGAGGGGTTCCTTGCCCATCCCCACCTGCTTTCTTTTGAAAATGTGCCTGAGCCTGCCTCCCCCCACTGGCAGGGACAGATGTCAGGAGAAAGCTGATTACTGTCAAAGGCTGGAGGCTGTGACCAGAGCGCACAGCGAGCATGACCCAATTCTGAGCTATTCTCAGCCTGGTGGGAGCTTGTTATTCCCTCCCGCCCCATAGGCAGCCTGACTTTGAAACCACCTCATCCAGGGCCTTAAGGCCACAGCCCAGACAGGCAGGGCCCATGGCAGTCTGAGCACAGCCTGTCCCCACTGTCCACTGCTGGGCTCCCTTGGGAAGCCACTTCCCTTGTGGCTGTGCTCCAGGGATGGCAAACAGCCCCTTCACTCATCCCTGCCCACCGGGGCTCCGTGGCGGAAGTTGGGCACAGGATCTGCACAGCCTGTGCAGTGGCAGCAGGCGAGCTGTACCAAGTTACTAGAGTGCTTGCCATGTGATGCTGGCCGCCAGTCCCTGGAGGGAGAGGTGGTGGGAGCTGAGCTCATGCCTGGACGAGCTCAACCCACTCATGAACTGGCGAGCAGCAGCTTCAGCAGCTCCCGGACATCGGCCCTCGCATGTCCTAGGGGCACTTGGCCATGCCCAGCCCCCGCCTGTTCTGACCGGAGCCTGCACCTAACTAGAAGCAGATGGCCTGGATTTTCCAGAGAAGTCCTGATTCCAAATCCTCTTGTAATTCTGGTAACTGCAAATGCCCTGGATGGTGCAAAAAGCTACAGGTGTGTCAAGGCGGCAAGGAACCCCCAGACACAGAAGTGCACCCCCAATTCAGCCTTGGATTCTGAAGTGAAGGCCTCTTGGAGACTGTGGTTCCCACTGGTGAGGGCAGCACAGTAGCGTGTGTGAGCTGCTAACATCAACCCTTGCCCTGACAACACCAGGCAGAGGACAAGACTGGAGTGGGTGACCCAGCAGCCCTGGGACTGAGTGGCAGGGCCATGTCTCCTGAGTGCCCCTACCACGTCAGGGCCAAACGCTGGCCCCTCTGTGACCCTGGCCATGCTTGGAAGACTCCATGTCCCTGACTCCCACAGCAGTGGCCCCCAACAATTGTTTTCAGAAGCCCTTGGCAGGTGGTGTGCCAGGGCCTGCCATTTGGCAGCCACCTGTCCATACTGCTGGTGAAGCCCCCTGGCTGTGACATCCTGAGGATCTGGCTCAAATGTCCCCATGCTTGTTCATTCTAGGGCATGTGGAGCCAGATTGGGGGAAGAACCCTCCCCTAAGACACCTGCCCAACCCCAGGCTGTGCTTGGGGCAGCCAGCCCCCTCTGAGCCTGTTTCTCTATTTGTGCAAGGGTGGGGTGGGGCAGGTTGGGCCCTCAGCCCACCTGCTCTGGGCACAGGCCAGGTTGGGGCTGCTGAGTGCATGGTGAGGCCTGAGAAGCCCCCAGACATGTGAAGGGCAGGACAGGCACCTCCACAGCTGGGCATCTCCAGGGCTCTGGCCGAGGGGCAGGACAGGTAGTGGTGGGGGCTCCCTGGAGGTCAGGAGCAGGTGAGCGAGGATCTGAGTCCAGAGCCATGCCCCAGGCCACCAGGGCCCAGACATCTACTGCCTCTCTTGACCACACTGGCAGGAAGTGAGTAGCCATAGCAGTGGGTGGGGAGGAGCTGCAAAGGAAAAACTGAGCCTTGGGAGGCATCAGGCCAGACAGGGAGTTTCCAGCCCTGGCCCCGTGCTGCTGACTCCGGCAGCACCCCCTCGGACCTGCTGCCTGGGACAGACAGCCCTGTACTTACAGGGGTGAGACTCCCCATCTGCAGCCCCGGGGCCTTCTACAGAGCAGCCTGTGCAGGTGGTTGGGGTGGAACATGGAACAGAGGACAGCTGTGTAGGATGGCCCTGCCCAGGCGTAGGAAAATCAGGAAGGGACTGTAGAAAAGGGGCACGTGGCAGGGCCTTGCAGGACACACAGGAGCCTGAGGCACAGGGCCAGGGGAGGGCTCCTGTGGGTGGAAACTGTGATGCTGGGCTGGATGAGGGCCAGCTGGAGGCGGTGGACACTGGCTGGCCCAACAGCCCATCTGCCGGCACTGGGAGCCCAGATGCAGCCAGCAGCTCTCCCCCGGGCGTGATGTTCTGGCTTCTCACTGCTTCCCTCACGTGGCCCCGACCTGTGATCCCCAGGGCTGTCATGCCAGCACACATGGACAGTCAGCCCACCTGAGCACTGAGCTTGATCCAGCCCCCACACCCTGAGATCTGCCTGAGGCAAGGCCAGGGCAGGTCCCAGGAAGAGGTATGTACCCCTAGAGCAGGGCCAGCACTTCTCCGTCCTACCTTTTGCAACTCTGAGGGGACACAGCCTCCCTGGCCACACCTCGCCATGCCAGTAGAGGGGAATGGTAGTGACTGACAGTCCTCAGGAACAGAAGCCCAAGATGCTCTGAGGAAGGCTGGGAGGGTCCTGCAGGAAGCATGGGAGGGAACCTTCACCCAGAGAAGCACACTCCCTCCATCTCCAGGGACAAGGGCCCCTTTCTGCAGTGCATGGGGTAGGCCACATACTCCTTTGTCCGGAGCCGCAGGCTATTGTCCTGCAGTTTGGAGCCCCTGCAGACCTGTCCTGGGCTGGAGAGGGGAGGAGTCACGTGTGGGGTGCACACTCAGTGCACGGCAGCATGTTTATTACTGTCAGGCACACTCAGGGGCCAGATCCCCAAGACAAGGAGACATGGTATCTGAGGTTCCAGCCCAACAGGGCTATGCAGGCTCCAATGGCTGCTTCTCAGCCTAAGTGGGGGGTGCTGACCACTCACCAGACTCCATCCCCAGGTGATCCCCAGCATTCAGCCTTGAGTCCTGGCTTCCATGTGCCCACCTTGGCAAAGACTCAGTCAGCCTTCAAGAGGTAGTGACAAAGGCACGACTACAAGAGGCAGTGACCCCTGCCCAACGCCAGCCTCTGTGAGGGCCTTGCTCCTTGATTCAAGAATCCATAAGATGCAGGGGCAAAGGGAGTCTGGGGTGACTCTGGTACGGGACATGTGTCTTCCCAGTCACTGGAATGCTGAAGTGTCTTCTCGATAGCACGTGGGGGTTCTGGTGGGCAGGGCTGCAGGATGTACTTCCTAGGCGGTGGGAAAGGGCTGGGCCTGTCCCCAAGCCATGAGATGACTTTCAAGGCTGGATACAGGATCATCCACACATGGCCTGGGCACACCCAAGACTATGGGGTCTACCTGGAGACCAGGCAGCAGGGGCATCTCCCTAGTACAAGGAGCACAGGCGGGGTCTCCAGTGCCCCTGGGGCCAGTGGCCAAACCTTCTGTCACCTTCCTGCAGGGGTCCACAGGAACAGTGTCAGACACTGCCACCCCAACTGCACCCCACAGCCTCAGCACCCTGCAGAGCCTGCAGCAGTGTAGGCTTCATGTTGGTAACAAACAGCGTAGGATGGAGCCAGGGCTCGGCAGTGCTGTGGGTGGGAGGCTCTCTCCCCAGGACAGGAGCAGCCAGCGCTCTGCACCAGGGCCACCCAGAAGGCCGCTGGCCCCGCCCAAGCCCAGCAGAGTCCCCTGACCATATAAGGCAGCCTGGCTTCTGCCTGCCCCGTGGTGCTCCCAGACTCACTAGTCTGGGGTCTTGGTGGCAAAAGTCAAGTAGCCTGTGTGGCCCACGGTCTCCTTCATGGGCATGCCACTGCGGAATGGGCTGGCATCTGGGCTGGCAGGGGCGCCTGCAGTGTCCCCCAGGTCGGGCAACGGCAGACTGACGGTGCGCACATTGTAGACCTGTGGCAACACCTCCACAGTGCTCAGCTCTGTGAAGCCACGGGCTGCCAGCGCCTGGCATGTGCGCTGCACCTGCTCAATGCATGGTGAGAAGGAGCAGAAGCGTCCACCTGCAGGGAAGACATAGGGGTCAGAGGCACCCAGGGCATTCTTCAAACCCTAAACTTTCTGCAGAACTTGGGGTGCAGGGCAGAGGGCTGTGTGTGGCTCCTACCAGGGCCCCACCTGCTGGCCTGCCCTGTGCCAGGGCCTTTCAAGGCGTGGAATCCCTATGCAGGGCCACAGTACACCATGGCCAGGGCCATGCTGTTGGGTCTTAGCAGCCTCCAGTGTCACTGCCACCCTGCCTTCTAGGCGGCAGCCGAAGGCGGGGCCAGGCCATCACAACACTGAGGACTGGGCCAGGAATAGCTCTAACAATACAGCAGCTTTGGGTGGTGTGTAGGCTGCTGCTGTCACAGGAAATTAGAGGCTGCTGCTGGCTTCAGAGAACAGGAGGCGCCTATCCTGAGCACAGCTGAGCCCCTCCTGCTGCACCCCCCAGGACCAAAGGCCATGTGTAGCCACCTGCGAGGGCAAAACTCTAGCCAGGTCCCCATCCAGGCAGAGGTCATGGCAATGCCAAGGCAGAGAAAGTGGGTGACCAGCAAATCTGCAAATGTTCCTAGGTATGGTCTCCACTACACTTCCCATAAGCACACACCATTTAAGAGCTGGGCCACAGGGGAACACAGCACTAGAAAATACCAGGCCCATGAAAGGTCAGGAGTCTCTCGACCCAGGAACATGCAGATCCAGGGGCAGGGCCTGAGGATAGAGCTCGGGGGAAACAGGACAGGACAGCTTAGAGGAAAAGGGGCCTGGAGCAGGGGACAGAGGTATATGGGCAAAGCTGAAGGGGCAGAGGTGTGGGAACCCAGGGTCTTGGGGGAACCACCTCAGAGGAACCAGGGGCACAGACCCAGCAGGGCCTGGGCAGCAGGAGGCTGGTCTTCTCTCTTAGAGGCACAACCACCCTGCCTCCCGCCCCTGTATTGCAGCCCTGGGGGCTGCGGTATGGCTGCCCTGCTGGTTCCTTTTCCAGAAAAGGCAAAGTCCCTGCAACTCCAGGGCTGCCTTCCTGGCTCTCAGCCCACCTTCCCCAGGCCTCCACAGTGCTCCGCCTCCGCACCCAGCATCTTCCCTAAAAGGGGCCAGCTGCCCAGCTCTGCTGAGTGGGAGGAAGGGAGGCTACAGGGATGAGGTCTGCCCTGGGACCTCCCACCTCACCCAGGCCCACCCTGTCTGGAAGACTCTGCCTGCACTGGAACAGGACTGCCTCACAACCCCTAGTGTCCTCAGGCCTGACTACCCAGTCCCAACTCTCCAGCCAATGTGACCTCAGGCAGGATGGCCCCTGGCTGCTGCTGCCAGATGTGGCAGATGTCTCCAGACCCCCACCTCACTTCATCCTAGGCTGCACCTTGACAGGTGCTCCCACACACCTTCAACCTTGAGCGCATCCCAGGCATGTCCCACGGCCTCCCAGGGTGACGGGATGTCCAAGAAGACAGCGTCAGCCACATGGCTCACACCGAAGCCGCTGCGGCACACATCCTGGGTGCGCACAGTCACCCAATGGCCCACGCGGTGCTCCTGAAATTCCTCTCGGGCCTTGTCGGCCCGTTGCTGGTGGAACTCCACTGTGTGCAGATGGCCCGTGGGGGCAATGCTGCGGATGATGGCGTGGGACACCGAGCCGCTGCCAGTGCCTGGTGGAATGAGACAGGACAGAGTCCCAAGGTCTAGGGCTGCTCGAAGCCCACAGCCCTCCAGGAAATAGCCTTGTCCCCACCTGGATGGGCCTGCAAAGGGCCCAAAAGGCCCGCTGATCCCTGGGTCACAGGGTCTGCTCCTGGTGGCTTTGGCCCTGACCACAACACCAAAGCTGGGAGGGACAGGCTGTCTGCCTTGGGCACAGGTGAGGGCCACCGCATAGCTTCAGCGGGAATTGGGGGAGGTGAATCATGGCTTGGCCTTGGCCCTGAGGCCTTCTACACAGTGGCTCACCCCTGTGTGCTTGGGTTAGTGTATCCCCAAAGCCACATCCAAATCTGCCCTGGCACACTAAGAAATTCTGCCTGGCCCTGCTCCACCTCAGGCACATGGCTGACAGCCGACTTGCTCTTCCTCCTCTTCTAGTGCTGTTTCTCAGTGTCCCACTTGCCTGCACTCAGCTTCCTTCAGAGAACCTTCCATCCTAAGACAGTGCCAAGTGTCACCTACTTGACAACAACTCCCCATCCTGGATGCTTGGGAGACGCCTGCAGAAGCACCTGCTATACTCATCACCGCCCCTGCATACCCCTAGGGTGTGAAGCTAGACTCAAGCCACCACCAGCTATTCCCTGTGAAGGATTTTTGGACCCAGGCACAACACCCACTGCTCCACCAGCTGTCACAGAGGGGCCACAGACGCGCCACAGTGGATCCAAAGAAACTCCTCCCACTCTCATATCTCTCCAGGAGCAGACCCTCCCCTGCCACACTCCCTGTCCACCAGATACCTCAGTCCCATTCTGACATGGCCAATAGCATCCTTTCCATCTCTGCACAGTCTGTCTGGCTTCCTTTTCCACTGAGGGGCATAGGATTCTGGATCTTCCTCTGAGAAGCCTCTATTATCTTTCAACTGCTTCCTGCCCTTCTGCCCTCACATCCTGAATCAGTCACACTGGCCCAACTTTGCCAATCCAACTTTGGTGCTCTCCTCCCACCACAGGGCCTTTGCAAATCTCTCTCCTGGCTCTTTGTAGTATCTTCTCATCATTTTCAACCCACACAATCTCTTGAACGAAGTTTTCTGAACAGAACAGCTTAGTTACAGAACCTAAGCTGCCCTCAAACATGCAGGGCCTCCTTCCAAGGTTGCCCACAATCCACAGTACTGATGACCCCAGCTCACTCTCCAATCCCTCCCTCAAGGGCAGAAACCCAATACCACACATGAGCTTGGAGGAATATGTTGACCAAGCAGCATGTGGACCTGAGAAAGGCCAGTATGTGGCTCAGAACAAATCTAGCTCTGAATCCTGTTCTCCACACCTCTGGTCTCCCAGATAGGAACAGGAAGAACTACAGCCTTGGAAACCAGAAACAGAGGCCTAGGAAATCGTGACCATGCTCCACCTCTCATGAGAAATGTGGCACCACAGATCTAGCCATATGTGGGCTCAGTTATCCCTGGCACAGCTTCATGTCTTGCCACCACTCCTGGTGGCCCCAATGGCTCTCAGGGCCCCCTAACTCAGACCCTACTCTGGTACTGTGGTGCTTGTCTTCGTTGGAGGCAGATGGAGTCCTACTTGCAAATAAGCACAGGGCAGGCTCCCCATTACAATGAAACAGTACAGAACTGGGGGCAGTCAGCACCTTGGTCAGCACCAAGCAACGTTGGTCTTGCCCCAGGGCAAGTAGGATTTGATGAGGCACCACTATCTCCTCCTCCACCCCAAGAGCAGTCCACAGTTCACTCACAACCTACCCAAGGGGATCTCAACAAGTTACCTTTATGGTTGCAGTGCTCTTACAAGTTTTCCACAATCAACAGCACTCACCCTCACTCCTCGCAACTAGCCTCTGGGTGCTGAAAAAACATTAGCCACACTGGCCTGCAGGAGGGGCAGGAGCAGGCCATGTGGATCATGGGTTCAGCCTCCACCTTCATGGAAGCTTCTGAGAACTAAGGCAGCGTGAGGAACTTACCAGACTCGCAGACCACAGAGCCTGGCCGCAGCTCCAGCATCATAGTGATCAGGGCAATGTCGGTGGAATAGAGGATCTGTGTGCGGTGCGGCAGGTTCAGGGTCCAGAGCTCAGGTGTGGGGTGTAGCACATATACCCAGCCACCTCGGCTGCAGATCACCTTGGAGCCGAAGGGACGGCCGATGAGGTCGACCGAGTGTCGCAGGACGCCATGCCGGGTCTGGGTCTGCGCACCACGCTGCACTCTCACTGCTACCATTGCACCATGACCCAGCGACAGAATGGCTGTGTCACCCTCCTTGATCAGCTCTTCATACGCGACAAAGCTCATGTTGTTAACGTTTGCCAAGTGTCAGGGACCTGGGGAGCAATGTGTGCCCATGAGCAGGTCGAGGACCTACGTTCAGGGAGAAGGCTGCAAGGCCAAAGTTCTGCACAGTGGGGCAGGCGGTGCGCGCCTGGCTCCTGCCCTGCCCCTGTTTGATAGGACAGCTCACTGGGGCCTGACTTTTGGAGCCCTCCTTGGTGGTCCGGGAAGAGATAAGGACCAAATAAGAGATGGAGAAACAGGCTTGACAACCGCAGAGGTGGGGCATAAGGATTCCCACAGACTGAAGGATCCTGGGCCCACTCCCCTGCTGGGAGGTGAGGCGACCTTTGAAAAGAGCCCACCACTTGCCGAGAAGCAGCAAATGGTCAGTGTGGTCACCTCCAAGCCCAGCCTGGCTCCGCGAAACTCTTCCCTAACATCCCCAAAGCGGGCTCGAACGGACGGGTGACAGGGGCTTCGGGGTTGGGGGAAAGGGGTGCCGGGAATGAGGACGGTGCTGCAAAGCACGCCCAACCACGCGGCAACCTAAGGGGTCTGAAGTAACAGGCCCTGTGAGCCTCGCGGGACCTGAGCGACCCGCACCCACGCGCTAAAGCTCACCGACGCCTTGGCTCCCGAGCTCCACACGTGTCGTCTCCAGGCACTACAGCGGCTACCACTTCCGGCTCCAGGCGCGCTCTGATGACGTTGCCCCGCGCGGACTTCTGGGAGCCGCGGAGCTGCCCTTCGCGTCCTCATAGAGGACGTTTTTTGATCTCCTCGGGTGTAGTCCCCTGTTCATACTTGCGTGTTGCCTAAAAGGTCAGGCGTCCGGTCACAATAAAAGTCCCTTACCCCGTTAGCTACGGTCCTGTAGGTTTGCACAAGATACGCGGCTCCTGCTGGGCAGATTGACCTGGGCTAGAAGGCCCCATCAGGGCCTACCAGGACACTTGATCGCGATCGTTTTGTCATTGCAAACAGCTACAGAATCACCTGCTTGGGCTCTAGGATGAATTCGAGAAAGTGGAATCGCAGGGCTTGGAGAGGGGATCCCCAAAGCAAGGGATAATCCAAGGTGCAGGAGAGGACAGTCTGGTACTGTCTCCACGCAGGGTCCTATGCCAGGGCCTGCCTCACCCCTGGCGCACCTTACCCGAGTGTAGGGCTGGGGTTGGGTGTTCCCCGTGTCCAATAACCCAGGCACAGTGAGAACAGGGGAACTGGATGGCCTCATGGTCGGGCTGGACAGGGCTGCCAGAAGACTGGCCAATGAGGGAAGCAGGAGTGAGGTCCGGCTCAGAGCAGGTTCCTCTGAGACACGGGGGTAAAGGAAAACATGGTTGTTTTCTTTCGGGCCCAGCTCCTGGGGCTTGTCCTGTTAGCCACAGGGCCTGGAGAGGGATGGGGACTTACTAATCTACTCAGCTACCCGAAACCCTTGCCAGCTAAGGAAGACTTTGGGCTACACTCTCAGCCATTCTACTAGGCCACTCTAGCCTAGGAAAATGGGGAGATGATGGCCAGGCCCCTGCATAGGTGCCTCCTTCCTGACACTCCCTACCTTGGCCGGCTGCCCCATCCCCTGTTTGTGGGTGTGGTCTTTGACCTCGCTCCCCAGGGTCTCTGGTAGAAAGCAGTGCCTGACCTTACCCCCTCCTATTCCCTTGCCCTGGCTGGACCTGAATGTGAGGCCCCAGGAAGTTAGATGGTGAGGGGGTTGGGCAATCTCACACCTTTAGTTCATGTCCCTGTGGGTCACCACTATAGATACTCCAGCCTTATCCACACTCCCCAACTTCTGTTCCAACAGACAACTTCCTTCCCTTGATGACTGCCTATCTGGATAAGCCTGTTCACTCCTAAGGGATCAGCCTCTTGGGGGGAGCCACTTACAGGGGAGGTTTGAGACAAGGTCTCACTGTGTAATTCAGGCTGGCCTCAAACTCATGACAGTCCTCCTGTCTCTGCCTCCTGAGTGCTAGGATTACAAGTATGCACCACCACACCTGGCTTGGGGAGGTTTTTTAGAGTTAAAAAAAAATCCTAGGTGGGGCAAAAACTACAATCAACCAGTAGGATTACATGGAAATCCTATAGCAATTGTACATGAATGATATCTAACTTTGATCATAGTCCACAGTTTTAGTCTTGTCTTTGTTTTAGTAAGTCCTATTCTTAGTCTTACTGGGTGGGAAAAGATGGCCCACCCATAATGAGATAATGGTTATGTATGGATCTCAAAAGAGGGTACTCACACTTTTCTTCATCCCTCAGAGGACGTAGACATTTCATCTTTATGGTGAGTCCTGGCCTCCAATTGAGGCACCTTTGGCCAACAGCTGTAATGTGTTCTCATCTTCTGCACTGACTCCCTCCCAGACCTGTCTGACTGCCTATAATATTCCTACCTTGGCTGGGGATTTAGCTCAGTGGTTCGAGCATCTACTGGGCAAGCGCAAGGTCCTAAATTCGATCACCAGTAATCCCAGCACTTGGGAGGCAGAGGCAGGAGGGTTGCCTGAGTTCAAGGCTAGCCTGGGACTACACAGTGAGTTCAGGGACAATCTGAACTACAAAGTGAGACCCTGTCTCAAAAAAACAAAACAAAACAAAACAAAAAACATTCTTCCCTAATTTAGCTATCTGTCCCATATCCATACTCCTCAACCTCTTTTCCAATAGCTTCCCTCCCTGATCTCTCCTATGGGATTTAGATTTTCCATTTCTGTGAGTTCCTCTTCACTGGGCTTTTTTAGCTGCTGCCGGGAGGCAGAGATCAGGGTCAGCACCCACTATGATCCTGAATTAAGACTTGACTCAGTGGTGGTTTCCCTTGGTTGTAGATTCTCCATTGCCTCCCTGTCCACTCTGGGCTGGTCAGCAGCCCCTCCACTGCTTGCCTCCAGGCAGCTTTCTTAGAGCTTCACATCTGGCCCTCAGCTTGAGTCTTCAAACAAAGCCAGCTCCCTGACTTCAGCAGATTACTGACGGGGCCCCTTTCTCAGGTAAGAACTTGTATATTGGTGCTCTCCGAGGAACTGAGACTATGTGTGTCCAACTAAGTGTTATGTCAAGGGATCCTCTTCACAGTTCTGGGTAAACCTGGTTGCAAGACACCAATACTTCGGGCTGGGGATTTAGCTCAGTGGTTCCAGCATCTGCCTGGCAAGTGCAAGGTCCTAAGTTTGATCCTTGGTAACCACATACCACAATGCTGAGTGTGGTGACTCATGCCTGTAGACCCAGCACTCAATAACCTCACACCGGAATGCCAGGCACTCACATCTGTAATCTCATCACTCTGGAGGCAGAGGCAGGAGGATTGCTGTGAGTTTGAAGCTGGCCTGGGTTACATAGTGAGTTCGTGGCCAGCCTGAACTACAAAGCACAACCCTGTCTAAAAAAAAATAACATAAAACAAAACCCCACCAGTACTTCATTTGAAGAAAGGGGGGAAAGGCAATGAGGAGATCTTGTAGGAGAGGGAGAAGCTAAGGATGCCCCTGGGAGCTTTTCCACCACACATCTGGCAGGGACAGCGACAGAGGGCTCCTTCCTCCTCTGCATGGCTTCCTGCTGCATTCTGCCCTGTGGTCTTGGGGCAGCCCCTGTCCCTCTCGTGACCCCAGCAAACTTCCCTTTTGGGTTCTGAAGCACCAGGGACAAAAGCATCCAGAGGAAGCAGTGTCTGCTGGCTACAGCCTTGGCACATGTTCAGAGGATCGGCCCAGCACCCAGCTGGGAGCCTGGCCCTGCCTCACCCAGCCTAGACCTCCCTGCACCTGTGCCTGTGTCCCTCAGCTGAGCCCTGCTCCACAGATAAAAGTCCTGGGATTCCTTTAAGGGCCCTTCCAAGTCCTGTGGTTAATGTTCAACCAGCTGAGATTTCCAAGTTACCTGGTCCATAAATCAACTGGCTTGTGATGTCATCCAGCTTCTCTTCATATACAACTGGGACTAGGGTGGGTCATCAAAGGAGGGAGATGTTCTGCTGAGGGAGAGCTCAGCCCCTTCTGTGGCTCCCTTCTGGAGCCCTGCCTAGTAGAGACCTCTTCTTGACATCTGAGACTTCAAACGCCACTTCTCCTTCTCACCCTGCTGCCACTGCCTGCCTTGTGGGTGTGTGTGTCCAGGACTGAGGGATCCCTGGACCTGTGGCCTAGCACTTCTGTCACCAGACAGCTGATCTTCCCAAGAGACAGCTGTAGGACTGAGGGCACCAGGACTGACCTTAGAAGGCTGAGCGCTGCTGAGGCTCCAGAGAGGCCCCTCTCCCTGGGGCTCCCCTGAGCAGTGGCTGGCTGCTCCCTGCTGCTGTGACAGGAGTCTGCAGCCCAGCTCTTGCCTGTGAAATGAGAGGCCTGGGGAAGAGGGAAGGATAGGAGAAGGGATCTCAAGAAGCTGCCAGGGCTGGTGACAGAGAGAGGCACCCCCCCACACACAACAGTGCCTCCTGTTTCCACAGACAGAAACTTGAACTCTGCAGTCATGCCTTTAGGTTGTGGGAACAACTGCAGATCATTCTCAGATGGGGAGGGGGCTGGGGGCCCAGAGTACAGACATTCCAGGCTTAGGGAGCACCTGCTGCCTGGATAGCCGGACCACTTGGCTTTTTATGGTCATTGTTTTATTGGTCTAAGATTTGATGACTTGGAAGAGGTTGATGCAAGCCAAGTGAATGAGGGGCAGGGCAGAGTCCACTCTGCAGCAGCCAGAGGGACATGGCCACACCTTGCTGTTGGGCCTCTGCTCCAGGGCCCTGTTCTCAGCCTGTGGCCTTAAGCCTGGAACTCCTAGTTCCTGTCACTACTTCTGAACATGCTTTGTCCCGTGGTCAGTCCTTGGTTCGGTCAGCTCTTGCACTATCTCTCCAACAGGAGGACTGGGGCTCTGGGGCTCTTTCCCTCTTACTAGCCGCCACCTTGTCCCTAGCACCTGGCAGAACTCTGCACCATGCTGGAGGAGTTTTGTCAAACATTCACAGAGATAAGGGCTCCTCCTCCTGCTTTATTCACACAGCAACATATGCAAGGATGCAGTGGACATTAGCCACACAAACTAACTATTCTCTTTTTAAGAGCTGCATTATACTCCATAAGGGAGAGACACCTTCGCCTACAGCCAGCCCCTCAGATCATGCCCTGTCCAGATCCATGTGTTTCCTTCACTGGGGAAACATTTCTGGGTCTAGCTGGAGTGAGAATAGACACTCTCTAGGAGGCATTGCTAGAAGTGGGAATGCTGGGTCATGGCGATGGTTATTGTTTATGTTAACAGATGGGCACAGCCACATTCCTTCCCAGAAAGGAGATCCTATGGGTAGCTAGCAGCGAGCCTGTCTCCTCTGGCTCCAGCCCACAGCCAGCTTTGAGGAGGGTAGGAGTCAGTCAGTCTTTTACTTGTCTGCAGGTCTGCATGCTGGGCTAGTAGAAGAGGTGATCATCTTGGTTTTCATTTACATGAATCTGACATTGAGGGCATGTTTAAAAAGCTCACATCTGTACTTGGTGCTGGTGTCTCTAGTGTCTGGTTCTGCAAGGTGGGCACTTGTCCTCTGTTGGGAGGACATGCAGTTGGTGGCCTGAGGGCAGATGGGGTTAGAGGGTCTCTGGCCCAGTTCCCCGAACACCCTCCCCACCAGCCCAAGGTCAGAACTCCTGGAGCGCCAAGGGGCTGGGCCGCAGCCAGACTGCGCCTCCCTCGCTGCACCAAGAACACCCAGGAGATGCCTGCGGGCACCTTGAGGAAGGTCGGTGGCTTACGGCAGGCTGGGTGGGTGAGGTGGGGCAGGATCTGCTGTAGAAGCTGCGGAAAGACTCAGTCGCCTAATTCCTAGTTGCCGCCCGCTCGGGGACTGGGGTAGAGGGTGGCATCCTGTCGTCCTCCATTGCTTTCTGTCCTCAGTTTCCCCCCACTCCAGAAGCGGAGTGTATTTGGGGAGGGGACTCTGCATGCGGGAGGAGCTGGGGTTGTGTCTCCGGGGGTCCTGCACAGGTTGGCTACACGAGGTCCCCACGAGGGGCACATGCGGTGGGCCGTGGGGGGTCGGGGGCTGCTGGCGGCGGACAAAGCGGAGGCACCACCCCAGAGCACTGGCCAATGGAATGAATGGGCTATAAATAGCGGCCAATGGGCGGCCTGCGACGCGCCCCTTAAGAGCCCCGGGAGCGCCGAGCGGCAGCGTTCGCCTGCGCCGCGCAAGAGCTGCAGAGGGACGAGTGCCCCGGCCGCAGCCCCGGTGAGCGCGGGACCCCCCCCCCTCCCGGCGCGGGTTACAGGATGCTGGCGGCGGGGCGCGGGGCCGCGCGTGGATGGGCGCAGGGTGCGCGTCAGGAAGCGCTAGGCCCTGAGGGTCCGAGCGGGCCGGCGCCCCGCTGCGCATCCCACCGACCTTGGCAGCGTTGGGGCGCGGGGCCCGGAGCCCTGCGGGCCGCTGACCTGCACCTCTCCGCAGCCCGCCGCCGTCATGCCCTTCTCCAATAGCCACAACGCGGTGAAGCTGAACTTCCCTGCCGAGGATGAGTTCCCCGACCTGAGCCACCACAACAACCACATGGCCAAGGTGCTGACCCCCGAGCTCTACGCGGAGCTGCGCGCCAAGAGCACGCCGAGCGGCTTCACTCTGGACGACGTCATCCAGACCGGCGTGGACAACCCGGGTACGCGCGCCTGGGTCGGGCCGCCTCCCGGGGCCCCTCGGGACCTGGGTCGGCATCCTCACCGCCTCCAGGCTCCCGGCTCCCGGGTCCCGCTCCCGCCTGCACGCGGCTGCAGGGTCCCGGCGCTCCCTCGCTGCAGCCAGGGTGACGTCACTGTGCTGTCGCGCCCCTCCCCCAGGCCACCCGTTCATCATGACCGTGGGCTGCGTGGCGGGCGATGAGGAGTCCTACGACGTGTTCAAGGCGCTCTTCGACCCCATCATCGAGGACCGACACGGCGGATACCAGCCCAGCGATGAGCACAAGACCGACCTCAACCCCGACAACCTGCAGGTGTGGCTGCCAGGGATGAGGGTGCAGGCGGCGCCGGGAACTGGGGTTCGTGGGCCTCTGCGCTCACTCATCCCACCCTCCGTCCCTAGGGCGGCGACGACCTGGACCCGAACTACGTGCTCAGCTCGCGGGTGCGCACTGGCCGCAGCATCCGCGGCTTCTGCCTCCCCCCTCACTGCAGCCGCGGGGAGCGCCGGGCCATCGAGAAGCTGGCGGTAGAAGGTAGGGGCGGGGTCGCTGTCCCGCCGGGTCCCTACCCGCCCCGCTTGTTTACAGCCACCCGATCCGCTGTGCTTATCTGCGCGGGTCCAGTTTCCTTGAGGGACCAGAGGACGCAGGCCCAGCTTCGGCTCAGGCGGGGTGGTAGCAGCCTGACCTGGCCCTTGGCCCCTCCCGGGAGCTCTGGGGCCCCGCGGGCGGGGGTCTGGGCCGCAGGGTCCGGCAGGGTCCTGAGCACCCTCTCCACAGCCCTGTCCAGCTTGGACGGAGACTTGGCCGGCAGGTACTACGCGCTCAAGAGCATGACCGAGGCGGAGCAGCAGCAGCTCATCGACGACCACTTCCTTTTCGACAAGCCCGTGTCGCCACTGCTGCTGGCCTCCGGCATGGCCCGCGATTGGCCTGACGCCCGTGGCATCTGGTGCGGCCCCTGGCACCCCGCACAATCACTGGTGCCCTCCATGTCCCAGCCCCGCTCTGCGCCTGCGTGCGGTGGGGGGGCGGTAGGGACTCCGGGTGGGCCGCCGACCCCTCTGTGCTGGCGACCTCGGTGCAGAGTGTGAAGGCCTCGTGCCTCATCCATCTGACCGGTCTCCTTAGATCTCTGTCTGCTTGGCGTCTCCCCACCACCCTCCTCTGGGAACCGGGCCTGTTTTCTCTCAGCTTTTTCACTCCCCGCCCCACGGGATCCTGCCAGATGCTGGTGACGCAGACGCCTCCCCTGCGTCCCTCCTAGCAGGGCCCCTTTCCCCACGGGGCTGGTCTGGCTGATTCCTTCCTCTAACTGGGGACCTGGCCTGCCTCAGGCCTGGAACATGTTGGGGTATCCTGGTTACCCTAGTGCTGTGGGGCTGAGGTCTTGGTGGCAGCCCCCTGCAGGACGCTCTAGACCTGAGATTTTCCTCTGTTCCTTGGGTCTGGAGTGGTTTTGTGGCTGTGTGGGAGACTGAATTCCTAAAGCGGGGGCTGGAGTTTAGCTCAGTGGTCAAGTCTTTGCTTAGCGGGGGCGATGCCCTGGGCACAATCCCAAGTACCATAAAAAAAGGAATCCCTTAAGAGCCTGGGCCTTTCTGTCCCCTCCCCTAGGCACAATGACAATAAGACCTTCCTGGTGTGGATCAATGAGGAGGACCACCTTCGGGTCATCTCTATGCAGAAGGGGGGCAACATGAAGGAGGTGTTCACCCGCTTCTGCACAGGCCTCACCCAGGTCAGTCCAGGGAGGGGCTATCCCAGAACTCAGTGGGGGCTGCCTTGTCTGCCTCCATGGGGAGCCTAGGTCTCCTAGGGGTTGCCTGGGACTCCACCAGGCCCTCCCTTCACTCCCTTTCTGCACCTGCAGATCGAAACTCTCTTCAAGTCTAAGAACTATGAGTTCATGTGGAACCCGCACCTGGGCTACATCCTTACCTGTCCATCCAACCTGGGGACTGGGCTGCGGGCAGGCGTGCACATCAAACTGCCCCACCTGGGCAAACATGAGAAGTTCCCCGAGGTGCTCAAGAGGCTGCGGCTGCAGAAGCGAGGCACAGGTGAGAAGTGGGTGGTGTGGGTGGCTCCCACCTCACCCCAGCACATACCCTGTGCCCCGCTGACCTGGCCGGCTCTCCCTCGGCAGGTGGTGTGGACACAGCTGCTGTGGGCGGCGTCTTCGATGTCTCCAACGCCGACCGCCTGGGCTTTTCGGAGGTGGAACTGGTACAGATGGTGGTGGATGGCGTTAAACTGCTCATCGAGATGGAGCAGCGGCTGGAGCAGGGCCAGGGCATTGACGACCTCATGCCCGCCCAGAAGTAAAGCCTGGACTACACCACCACCAGCCTGCTGCTTCCTAACTTATTGCCCGGGCAGTGCCCGCCAAGTACCCTTGATTATCTGTCCGCCAACCGGCGGCTGAGCCCTTAGCCTCGCTGTAGAGACTTCCGTCGCCCTGGGTAGAGTTTATTTTTTTGATGGCTGAGCTGTTGCTGATGCTGAAATAAACTAGGGTTTTGGCCTGCGCTGTGTCTGAGTGGTGCCTCCTTCCCCTGGGAAACCAGTGGGGGTCTAAGGCCTGGTCTGTTCCAGCTCACTGCACGGGAGGCAGGACATGCAGAGGTCACCGCTGTGCTTGCCCTGCCCAGTCCATTCCCTCTGTCATCTGGGGGAGGAAACAGGAAGGAGAGCATCTAATGATGGAGCCTAGCACTGTCCTCAGCCCCACCCACAGGTGAGGGGCTGGGTGGTGGGGGCCCAGGCATCTTCCTGGCTCCTCTGGGCTCTGCTCCCTAGCAAGCTGTTGTGTCTCCTAAATCACCTGTCCAGGATTCCTTCCCTGCTGGCTCCACCTCAGGCTCACAGCTCCCCAGTCTGAAGGCCCCTTGGGTCCTGACTTACACAGGATGCCCTTCAGGGACTCTGGGCAAGAGGGGGCTTGGGCAGTTTTGAGTGAATTCTAACTGGCCTGGGTTCCACTTCCCACATTTACTGTACTCTGTTGGGGTGCCAGGTTGGGATGGTGCTATACAGAAGTTCCCCACCCCCTCGAACTCCCTCCTTCCTCATACTCTGTGCTGCCATCTGCTGGCCAGGGCCCATCTTGAGTTCAGGGCCTGAGGCGCTGTGCCCCCAGTGCCTCACCCCAAGCCCATGCCTACCAGATCCTTGCCAGTTCAAGAGGGGAGTTAGCACATTCACATGTCTCAGGGACTAGGGAACATGTCAGCTTGGATCCCTGGCTCAGGGCCAAAGGCTAGGGGGTAGTGAGGGCTCCGAGCAGGGGGTAGGGCTGGAGTGGATGGAGGGGTGCATCCCACCATCCACTCAGTGGATGGGATCCACAGTGGCCAGGATCCACCTGTGGGGCACATCCAGGTGGTATCAGGAGTGGACAGCTCTGAGGGGTCTCCTCATGTTCCTTCCTGGCTCCCCATTCCCAACCTGCCCTTATTGCCTGGAAGGCCCCAGGCTGGCTAGGATGGAGGTCAGCTCCTCCTCAGCTTCGTGTCTGCCAGCCACTGTTCACTTCAGTGTGGTGCCTCAGGGGAGAGAGGCTGTGCAGAGAATTGGCCTGTGCAGGCATCCCATGTGAGCACAGGAAGTGAGCCACTCTGGAAGGAAGGCTAGGACAGGGACGGAGGGACCATGCGTGTAGTGGAGACATGAATGGCCAAGCACTCCTGCTCCGATGTCACTGCCCACAGGCTCCTGTGAGTAGCATCACCAGAATGATGGAAGGGAGCTGGGCATGTTAGCACACTCTGGGAGGCTGAGGAAGTCTTAGAAGTAAAAGCCCAGCCCGGGCATCAGTGAGATCTTGTCTCAAAAAGTAAAAAAAGGGCTGGGGGTATAGCTCAAGGCAAGGCTCTAGGTCCCATCTCTAATGGGGTGGGGAGCAAAGGGAGATGTGGCCTGCAGTGAGGTAGAGTTTCCTGGTCCACCTGCCTCTCTGTGCTGTCCTTGGCTTGGTGTCCATGCTGCCCTCTCACTTGAGAACCTTGGGCTCAGGAGAGAGCAGAAAGCCCTCTGCTAATCAGAACCCTTCAGAGGCTGCCTTAATTACTTTTGTTGTTGAGACAAAATACCCAAACCCCGAAGTTACAGGAGAAGTTTATTTGGCTCACAGTCTGTACAGGCTTCAGTCCATAGTCAGCGGCTTCAAGGCAGGGCAGCATGGCAGAGGGCACCACAGAAGAGAGACAGTTCGCAGTGGGCAGAAAGCAGCAAAGCAAGCAAGGAGACATCAGCAGCCTCTTTCTGCCACTTGGATCAGGGTGGTGCCAAACCAGGCAGTGGACTGAGTTAGTGATCACATGCCTTCAATCCCAGTGCCACATACTCTGGATCCAGACATCTCTGAAAAGTCCCATGTATGACCTCATGAGGCCTCCCTTGAGACTCTAGACTCAAGTTCCCCACTGCCAAGAAGGCCCAAGCAGCACCTGCCGGCTCCTTGGCCACTGCTCTGACTGCAGTGGCTCTCCTGGGCACCTGGTTTCCTGCCCACAGCTCTCCCAGGCTGGCTTTCCACTGTGCCAGGCCGCCTAGGCTCAGGAAGGCTGTGCCAATGTTTGGGAGGAGGCAGGGCTTCTCACACCCCCTCAGGGACAACAGTGCCACCTGCCTGTGCTCTGCAGTCCTCAAGCCTTCCCAGACAACTCTGACTTCCACACAGATTCAGGTGTTAAGTGGGTGCACTTGAACCTAGAACCCTGACCTACAGGGGCAGCACAGGCCGGAAGGCCCTGTGTGCAGGGGACGCCTGGTGGAGGGGATGCACATGCAGTAATGCCATGACCCATGGCTGGGAATGATGTTACTGTGCAGGGCTCCAACAGAGGGAGAGAGGGAGAGATGGGGGGTGGCGAGCTGGTGATCGTGGCGGGGGTGTTCTGTACTTCAGACCTTCAGCAGCACCCTTGGCTCCAATCACAATGGCTGAGCACCTGCCACCCTTACCTTGTGACCATCAGACCTGTCTCTAAACATGTGACATTTGAGTGCTACTGCCCCCCAGAAGTAATTAAGAGATTCGATTACTTAGAACAGGGAAGAGCTGGTCAGGACTGTTTGCCAACAATAGAAGGCTGGCAGATCCCATTCCTCGTTGGGGCCCACAGTGTGAGGAACTTATTGAGAGGGTGACAGGCTGAGAAAGCCAACAAGGAAAAATAGGTTATAAAACAGCTTGTACCCTGAGTTCCCACACAGAATATGTATGGAAAAAAACCCCAGAACAGTCGTTGCTGTGGGTGGTGGGGTAACAGGTGATTTCCTCCTTTATACTTCATTTTCCAAATTTTCTACAGCTAACATGTATTACTTATATAAGCCAAAGTAAATTTTATTTTTGCAGTGCTGGGGATTGATCAAGACTTGGGCCTTGTGCCTGCTAAGCAAGCACTCTGCCACTGAACTGCACCCAGCCCTCAAAATTCAATGGTGTTTTCCAGGTCCTGCGTGTTCCTGTTCCCAGGAGGCCAACAAGCCTGCAGTGGGACTTCAACGGCACCTCTCACATGGGGAAACTGAGGTAGAAAGCAGAGAACAGACTGGCTTCAGGCCAGCTGGCGCCAAGTCCTGGCTCATTGCACTGCTCTTGACTTTTGAGGACAGTCTAGACTTCTTATGGGTGGGGCCCACTTCCCCTAACAGCAGCTTGGGAAGGTTGCAATTGCCTGGTTGGCTCCTTACTCTGCACTATTTCTGAGCCAGCCTGGTACTTAGCAGGCCTCCTAGTGTGCCCTGAAGAGCTGGTATTTTAAGTTAATTTCCTTTCCACAGGTAAAAAGGAAACCACCAGCCAGAGTCTGACCCTAGGCCCGCCCACATGCTAGGCAAGCAATCTCCTGCGGAGCTTCATTCCCAGTTCTGGAAACCATCTTTTGATGGGAAGGAAGTAATCTTCAGGCTGAGGGATGTTTGCCAAGATGATGTTTTAGCTCAAAGAACTGCGGCTGTCTACCTGGGGGCTAGGAAGCAAAACCCTGGCTTCTGTGCCCAGCTCCGCATTCAGCGATGGGACCCTTACCAACTCCTCACCAGGGCTCACTGTGTATGCTTGACTTGGCTTTGCTGAAGACAAAAAAAGTTTTGCTTGGGTTCAGAGTTCTAACTTCCTCACCTTTCTAAAGGCTTAGGGATTTGTCCAAATGTAAACACCTGCAACTCTCTTAGAAACACCTTTGTGGCACTAACGGCTGCGGGTCTTGCTTCTGCTTTAGTCACAAAGCCCTGTGGGTGGCCACACCTTTGTTCCCAACTTCGCTTCCTGCTGGATGACACAGGGCCAGGTGATCAAAGACTCCAGGCCTCCTCAGGATGTGAAGACAAGGTGAGGGTGTCTGTACCACTTCGCACACATTCTTGTGTTCTGGATTCTGGGTGCCTGCCTTGCAAACTCAAAATCTGGAGTTCAATCCCTAGTAACCACATACAACAATACCAGGCAAACCAGCAATCAGCACCACATACCACAATGCTGGGTATGGTGGCTCACACCTGTAATCAGAGCACTTGGGAGGCAGAGGCAGGAGGACTGTGGTGAGTTCAAGGCTTGCCTGGGCTATACAGTGAGCTCAGGCCCAGCATGAACTACAAAAGCGAGACCCTGTCTCAAAAAAGAGAGAGAAGGGGTCCTCATCTACCCTCTAGCTTGACAGGGACCACTTGAGCTGCTGCCCTGGGCTGGTTTACACTCAGTAGCAATGTACTCTCAGGAGAAGTACCCTACTCACTGCACACCATCAGGACCAAAAGGTACACCATGTTGCTGCTCCATGAAATGGGATGCCCAACCTCTCTGAGCGGCTGAGTGGGTCTTCCAAGGATCACGGTCTAGGGGACAGAGCCTAAGAACCCAGTGCACTGGACAGGAGTGGCGGCCCAAGTGGTGGCCAATGGGCCAGGGCAGAGGGTAGTGCCGCCCACTGTGTGTAGAACAGCTGCAGGAAGAGGCCTGGTCCCAAGCCTAGTGCCTGCAGCAGATGTGAAGGCCTTCTAAGGGCTTCTGGCTGGGGCTCAGCGACAGTGACTGGGGCCACACAAGCCGTTCCTCACATCTCCATGCAGGCAGGACCTGAGGAAAGTGGGTCATGCTGCTGCCCACAGGCAGCTGCCCCAGGTGATAGCTAAGTAAGACAGCACAGACCCCGCTCTGCAAGGTGAGGGATGGACAGACATGTGCCTGGCCTGCCCCCCTGGACAGGACTCATCCTTGGACCCCACTGCCTGTGCAGAGATTCAGGGAGGGAACAATTTTCTTCGCCCCCTAGTGCTGGGAACTGAACCCAGAGCCTCACCCATGCTACACAAGTTCTCTACCACTGAGCTGCATCCCCAGCACTGAGGGAACTTTTTTTCAAGACAGTAGAGGAAGGAATTCTCTTTTAACGTTCAAGTATTTGAGACGCTGCTGGGCATAGTAGGTACTCAGAAAGCTGAGGATAGAGGATCACAAGTTTGAGGAGTAGAATGTAGCTCTCCATGGTAGAGTACCTCTTGGATTAATCCACAGTACAAAACCAACACCAAAAAGCCAAAGTGAAAAACGAAACCCTTGAGCCTTGACTAGCTGGAGTTCCCAAGAGCAGGAGTCTCGGGGGTGGCCCAGAGTCAGGAAGCCAATGTGTCATGGGTATGAGGGAGCTTAGAGCTTCTGGGTTCCTGAGCGCCCTGAGTGCCTAACTGCAGGGGCCCAGCAGACTTCCTTCTGCTTAAGGATGGGCTCTGAAAGGCTGGCTTAAAATAACTCCTAGGGCTGGGCTCACGGGTGGGACGTGGACACAACAGGAAGCTACAAAAGGCACTGGGGGAAGAGCCACATGCATAGCTGTTTCTTCTGAGGGACAACTCCATAAGCCCACTTTATTGAGGCTCTGGGTGAAAGGATAGCTGCTCATAGCCACAGCCACAGGGTAACCATCACAAGTGGGGAGTGGGAAGCAAGGAAGACGTGCAGGGTCAGCACTGTCATGTGAACCAGTCAGTCAACCAGCATCACCACCCCAAGGCCAGTGCCAAAAGTTAGTACCTGACATGCCTGTTTCCTCAGTCACACCGCAGTCTGCCCACACCCCAAGGTGATCTCCAGGGATAGCTTTCCTGCCTCCACAGGGCTACATGGGAGGACTCCAGTCTAATGCTCTCTAGGGAGATGGAGCCCAGCAGGAAGCAGCTCTCTGCAGCCAGGCCAGGCAGTGCTACTCCCCTCTGCTGAAACCCGAGTACTGTGCATACTAAGATGCTTAGCTCCAGCTAAGAAGCTGAAGTCCAGCTGCACATCTGGTGGCACATATTACCCTAATGCAGGACCATCTACTTTACAACTATAGCAACTGACATGGGGACTTGTGTGGTTTGGACCTAAGTTGAGTAGATAAAGTAGGGATCGCCAGGGCAGGCAGCAGGGTGAGGAATAAACACTGGCCCAGGATGGGAACCCTGTCTCTGCTCCGTCTCCTTCCCAGCTTCTGTCAACAGGAAGCGCTAGAGGGCAAGCGGAGACACACACGTCAGGCCACAGCCAAATCTGCCCTCCACAGCAGCTGCCTGTCTGGACTCAGAAGCAGTTCTGACCACCAGCTGTCCTACATTTTTCTGAGATGGGGTTTCACCATGTAGTTGAGGCTGCGCTTGAATTTGAGATGATTCCCTTGTCTTAGCCTCCCAAGTGCTGGAATTACAGCCATATATTCCACGCCTATCTGGTGCCCTTTTTTACTCTGAGCTCACTGTACCTCATCACCTGGCCAGACAGGAATCCCTGTCCTCATTCTTCACTCCCGACTGCATCTCCTGCCCAGTGCTTCTCCTCAAGTGGCCTCCCTTTTTTAGGGACCCCAGACAGGCCCCAGTGCTGGGGTGGGCCTCTTCCTGCCTTCTGCACTCCATGCTGCTCTGGCACCACTTGGTGTCAGCTGTTCCCTTCCTTGGCCAGCAAGGAGCCTGGGGGCACACTCCATGGCAGTCGCACCTCTACTCCCCTGCACGGTAGAACAAGATACACCTAGCATACACTTCACACCACTCCCCAGAAGGGGAATTTGGTTCTATGTGGGCCTCAAGGAGTCTTGCAAAGGAAATGACAACACAAGACACCCCAAAGTGCGAAGAGTAATGCCCAAGCTCTCCCATGTAAGGTCATACTGTCCTCTGGAACAGACCAGTGACAGCTTCAGAGAACAAACTCAGCTTCTTCCCTTCCTCCTTGAGCTGGACCAAGGTCACTGTGTGGGCTGCTCACTGGGTCCACAGTGATGGGACCTGGTTCTCTCTCACACATACATTCACACACACACATTTTCCTGACAGATGCACACTACCTAGGCTTTGAGGTGTGTATATGTGAAAACACTCCCTGTGGGTTGGTCATGCTCAGATCACTGTGAATGGACACCCTGAGTGCCTGCATGGCACTTGCTTGAGGAAAGTCACCTTGGGATCTTCCTTCTGCCTGGCCTCACTAGAGTATTAATATTGTTCTCAGAACAGAGACAACACTGCTTGCTCCCTCAGGTAAGTGAAACCACTAGTGCAGCCTGCCAGGTACCTTAGCTCACCTGGGAGAGCAGCCAGAGGAGCACAGGAGGAAAACAGGTGACAGCCTTTGAGTTTCTAGAATATTTCTTTGCAAAATTCATTGCAGAATTAAAAAAAAAAAAAAAAAAAAAGCATGGAATTTGAAAGGGCAAGGGCCCTCTGTGATGGATAAATTTTTAATCTGACCTTGGTAGAGGGAGTAACGACTGTATTGTCACTAAAATCAAAACAGCATTAATTGCTAATATAGTAATCATTTTTTTCTCCTAAGTACTGGGGATTGAAGCCAGGGTCTGTGCACTGAGCTACATCTTAGTGAGATAGGATCTCACTAAGTCACCAAGGCTGGGTTCAAACTTACAATTTACTATGCCCAGCTTTGCAGCATCTTCATAGCGAAGATGAAGGCAGAGAGCACTGGGTCCTAGGATGGACAGCCCCCACCTTCTGTGCTACGTAGGGAGTGGCAATGAACTTTCCTATCAAACTTTCCAGGGGGAGGGCAGTGTTACTGTCCATAAAGCAGGCTGGCAAAGTAGGTGGGTGAGAATGCTGAACTCGCCTGTTACGACACAGGCAAGCAGGCAGCTTGTCCTGACTTTTAGCTGTCCAGCTGGTGAGGCTCTCTGACCTCTTCCCGCAGTATGTCCAGGGTGCCACTGCACTGTTCTCCTCTGCCAAGCTTTCATCTGCCAGCCTGCTGTGAGTTCCTCAGTGTTTCCTTGCTTGTTTTCTTCCTCTTTTTGCTTGATCTCTGAAGGCATCCAAACCTGCTTTCCTGGGGGTCTTCCCCCACTTACCTTCATTTCAACTTAAAGCAAACCTCTCTCACTACTCAGACCACAGACCAGTCACCTTCTCTTCTCTCTTGTTCCCCCACAGCCAATCCAGGGCAATACAGTTACCTCTTATTTCCAAATGTATCTGGAACCCATCAGGCATTAGCTGGATGCACCCTTACCCAAACCTGTGGCACTTCACGCCCATGGTGCTGTGTACAGCCTCTGAAGGGCTTCCCTACTCCTTGCTCCCCTACCACAAATGTGCAACAGCCACCACAGCCACCTTTTGACAACCAGGTGTGCACTCTTGTGCTGGAAACACTATACCTGGATAAGCGCCATCTGGAGTGGCCCATGGGTCCCAGCGAGTATTCTATCTGTCCCTGTAACTCTGCTCCAGTCACAGGGATGCCGGCCTGCAGCCCCTGCCATGTTCCTTCCCAGCTGTGGTTGCCTCCTCTCCAGAGCTATTTAACTGTATCCTGCCTGAACCCCACACCCTCTTGAATCCCTAACCCACTACAGTTTCTTTAATGGATTTCTCACCATAAAGGATGCTGCAAGGAGACAGGGCTGTGACCAACATGTCCCATACAACAAGAGCCCCTCGCCTATGCCAGATGACGCATCCCTGCCATCAAAGGTCTGCTCAGACTCTCACACTTGAGCCAACAGATCAGAACCTGAGAATACGCTTGGATACACGTACTGCACCATTTCCCCATGACATGAGTGTCAAACTGAATGGCAAGTTCATTACCCCCTACACAACCACGCAGGTGCTGGGAAAAAGCTGTGGGCCTGGCTTATGTGTGAATCACAAGGAGAGACATATCATGCACTGCACAGAGAGCAACCCAGAGCTGTCAAGACCTGGTTGGTACCCAGGTATGTACTTCCTGAGGTATAGGGAGTGAGGACACACCAGTGACCCAAAAGTTGGAGTCTGCTATGAGGACAGTGGCCCTGAGCCTTCCCCCAAGTCCCTTTGCTTCTATTCAACTTGGTGGTGTAAGCAGTGTACTCCCAGGGACTTCCTGAGTCTCAGTCTTAAATATAGCATCAGGAGACAATGCAAGATTTTACTGAGAAAAAGTGAATTTTTAATTATCTTGTGAATCTACTTAGAAAAACACACACAAGCAATGTTCACAACTATAAATTTAAACCTTTTGCACTAAAAAAACCACAAAACAACAAACATAAAACCACAGGCATGAACTGTAAACCTGTATTAATTACCAACTAGTTCATGGTTAGTTCTCAGCAAACAGCTCAGTGTTCTCCTCCTTGGCAAGTGTGATGTTTAGCACCAAATGATCTCCCAAGAGGCACTGGTGACAATGCTGGCGAGTGTAAGGAGATACTTCACACAAGGTGTTGCCCACACCCTGAGACCACACCCAGAAGGCGTGGCCAGTGTGGCACACGTAGATTCCCAGGGCAACGGAAACAAGACAGAGGCACAAGGTCACACGATTTTAATGTAGTGCATTTGCAGAAAAGGCCGGCTTTCGCTCCCAGGTGTGCTCTTGCCCTCATACTTTTAATGTCATGATTTAGGAGATGCAGATGTTATTGCCTAAATATTATTCTATACATCCATCAGCGTCAGGAAAACACTTTTAAATTGCTACTTAATTTACACCTTAATTACTGGGTTACAGCTTTAGCTCATTGGCAATTTTGGAAGCGATATTTTTGAAAGCTATGGAAGTCCCTGATATCCGCTTAAACCGGACGCCGTTCAGAGACAGTCTTGGCAGCTTACAGACCTCCATCTCCCACTGCACCAGGTTCTCGGCAGCGTGGCCATCACCATGGACACAGAAGAGCAGGAAGCGCTCCCTCTGCTCATAGTCGCAGTTATTGGCGTCCAGCACTTTGCGAATCTCCCGCATCATGTCACCAGGATCCATGGAACTAGTGGTTTTCATGCTCCAGGTGAAGCGTAGGGAGCGAGGTTTCGCCTCTTTGTTTTCGTCCTTTTGCTCAGCAGACACATTGCGACTGAAATGCACAGCGGCAGGTTTATTTTTAGTTGTGCAGGAAATGAGCCTTTTCCATCTTAGCTAGTTCAGCAGCAACATGTTCAACACCAAACTGATGCACATGTTTTCTCATGCAGACTCACAGTTGCAAAGAAGGACTCACCTATCCTACCTTCCCTTGTGCACAAGCCACACATGTAAATTACCTGCCCAGAAAATCTCCACAGACCCCTGTGCTGACCAAAATAAAAAAAATTTTGCTACACAGAACTGTTAGGCATGGAGCACACGAGAGTGCCCAATCTCTGGTCGACTTAGGGTAGGGGGCACTGGCACCAGCCTCCTGTCCTGCTCCTCCTGTTGCCCCTCACCATGACTGTCACGCAAATTCGGTGTATCTGCGGCTCAGTATTAGTCAAGCATTCCTAATCACCTCTTCTCTTCTCACTGTTTTCCTCCTGGTTTGTTAAACTTCCAGTTTCAGGGTTAAAAAGAAAAATTCTGGAAACATGTGTCTGTAAGTCCAGCTATTCAAGAGGCTGAGAGATGAGGACTGCTTGAACCCAGGAATCTGAGGGCACCCTTAAAAAGTTGCTAAGGGAGATGCCATCTAAAAACAAAACAAAAATAAAAACTAAAAAGCCTAACTAATACGACATAATCTTACTCCTGAAACAGAAAAATGAAACTGGTCTACAGAGAACTGAAATGACTGGTCTGCATATCTGGCAGATTAAAGTGCAACCTAAAATGCTGATGAGATACTTGGTTGGTTACAAAAATGAACATGGGTTCTCCAGCACTTGGAGATCAGGATGTCAGTGAGGTAAGGAAACAGCACAGGAAAGGCATCTGCTGGAGACTGCGCCATGGGAAGTGAGTGAGGCACGAGGGCCAAGGAAGGCTGGCCTCCAGAGGGACCTCTAAGGACAGCTCTGACTCACATGGGATGTGCTTTTGTTCTGAGAAGAGGGACAACCTTCCTCTTTAGGGAAACAGAAGGAATGGAATGTGCTCCAGGCACAGAGGCACTCAGGACACCTTCCCTGGTTATGTTGAGCACCTGCCATAGGCAAGACCTGGTTATGCCTGGGTAGGAGGCAGGTTCTAGCGCCCACCTTCCTATTGTATAAGCAGCAGTAGATCTAGAGAGTCAGAGCCTGCTGCAGACTGCTGGCACTCACCCCACTGCCTTAATGCTTAATGGTGCAGTCAGGCCAGCACCAAGGACTTCCATGGGACACGGTTAAGCAGCTTTGGCTACTTAAGACTTTTATTCAGAAAATGATCCACCAACAGAGCTGGGGTAGAAAACCAGTAGGGGAGCAAAGGTGACCTGTGCAACAGGCCAAGTAGAGACCTACAGAACAGCTACAACAAATCAAAGAGCAGACATAAGGCTCCTACAAGCATCTTACAAGAAAACATACCTGATTTGAAACATGCAAATCCTATAAAAATTTGTTCTATCTCTTGAGAACAGAATCACATGGAGAGTCAGTGATAGTCAAGGGGCTTCCTCCCTTGAACCCTGCTCCAACCCCAGAGGCTCTCCAACCTTCCTCAGAGGTGCTCACATAGCCATGCACTTACACAAAACACAGAGGGAGGGGTGGGGAGATGTCAGCAGTACACCAGCACCCTCAGGTGGTGGCTGGGGCATGGTGCAGCCTCCTTGCCTGGCCACTAGGAGGTGGCAGCAGCCAGTACAGAACAGGGCCCCTTTCTGAGCATCCTACAGGGACAATGTGACTGTCATGCAGAACATTCAGAAAAGTGCCCATCTGCCACAGAAACAAAGTAAACACCTAGAAGAGATTTGAAGTAAAAATCGTTACCCTCACCTTGAGCCCTCATATCTCCCGTTCCTCTCATATTCAGTTGGAAGCCTCAAGGAATAGAATGTAGAAGCAGAGAGAAGTGGGAAAGAGAAAAGAAATCTTACACACTAGTACACAACCACCCATGTAGCAACACAAATGTCAGGCAATAAACAAGTTAAAATACTTTCCAGTCCTAGCTGGGCTTACTAAAACCCTTGCTTCAGGATGACTCAACAGGCGACATGTTCCGCCTGTGTAGACATAGGCACAGGCAGGGACAGACGACACAGCACAGCTGCCATCCTACTGGGTCTCCCACTAGGCTTTAACTACTCCTCACTGTGTAAAGGGTTTCCAATGAAAAGGAAACGCGGCTGGCTACCAATGGAATTCTACCTTCAATTTATCATTTTCCAAGGAAAATTTGACATTGGGGAAGATCAAATGAAAAAATAATCAAGGAATAGAGCTTCCAACAGGAAGAAAGGACTTTTCCCACAGTTTCTGATAAAGAGCTCACATTAACTGTGCTTCACAGTGACCCATTAGTTTTGTAAATACAAAAACTGGCAGTCTGGCCTTCCGGTGACTCCACAGGGCCAAGCACGCTATGGCCCTTACTGGCAGGTTTCCTGCCTGTGTGTGCACTCCAAGGACAGCAATAGTTTTCCTCTCTTGATTGTTAATTCCGGAATATTAATCCGTTCAGAGTATCATTTATAGGAGTGCTTTAGTAAAAATAGTGATACATATTTTAGTGGTTTGAGAAAAGTGGCTTTTAGACAGAATACTATCTACTCTTCAACTTTCCAAAAATATTAAAACATTTGTGCTATTTGAGCTATTCTGCTCATATCTTAATTTCTGAAAAAGCCAAATCAAATGAGACTATAGGTTTGAATTTTATGCTTGTCTCCAGTAGCAGTGTATTGACTAATTTGTCATTTTAAGCCTTTTGGCTAATTTAATCCTTAGTAAAATAAAAATGACAACTAACACAAAGTACTACTTACCTTTTGCACGCTTGTGGCTAAACATAAATTATATGTTAATGTTACTAAACATCTCATTCTTCAAACAGGAGCATGCTAAGTGTTATTAGTATGATAACAGAATTATTTGGATGCTAAATAATTCTACCAAAGAGAGAAAATGCACAGAGCATGCATAGGACTTTCATTGCCACAGTTCTTTTAAAATGCCTGACAGAGTTAATTTATTTCTCTGCAGTTTCCTTTCAAGGAAATAAGTATTTAGTTCTCAGCAGAAAGTTTAGTTTTTAAGGAAAAAACAGGGCCAGAAAAGCCAAACTTGATGTTAATTGCAGGAGCCACTTGGGGGTGAGGGTTGAAAAATAAGTGTGTAGATACAAATCCTACCTTTTGATAAACCTGAATGACATGTTTCTAAAAGAAATTAAGCCAAAAAAAAAAAAATTAACAAAAAAGACTTGTACAAATTAAATAGGAAATCAATTATAGAAAGGAAACAAACAAAACAGAAAAACCCAAACATAGGGCTCCCCTTCTAGCCAATAACAAAACAGTGACATTTGTTAAAAAGGATAAGTAATGTAATTTTCTTTTTCTTTTTCTTTTTTTTTTTTTTGTGAGACAGGGTCTCACTTTGTAGTTCAGGCTGGATCTGAACTCACTATGTAGCTGATGCTAACCCTGAACTCACAGCAATCCTCCTGCCTCTGCCTCCCAAGTGCTAAGATTACAGGTGTAAGCCACCACACCCGGCATTGTGACATATACAGTACCAGGAATCAAACTTGGGATCTTGAGTTTGGCAGACAGATTCACTGAGCTAAATCTCTGGCCCTCATTGTGATTTTTTTTAAAACTAGGGAAACTAATAACTGTACTTGTTAGAAAACTAGCAGTAAATATTGACATTAGCTATAAAGTTCTTCAGATGGATACACTTTTAAGATTCAATGGCTTATGTTAAAGAAATAGTCATTTGCAATATATCAATAATAAGTATTTCTTCATGTTCTCTAGAGTATCTTATATAAAAACATGAAAAAATTCATTATAAAATACTAAATTATTAAAAGGACCATTACTTATTTCAAGAATATGATTTAAATAACTCAATGTTTAGTGGTATAAATCACTTTTTAAGAACAAAATAAGTTATAGGGTTTAAATAAGCTTTTTAGTTTTAGATCTCAAATGAATGAAAATTATCAAGATAATAGTGTGGAACACATACAAACACATACAAGACCGAACACTAAACCTGGGGGCGGGGATCCAGTCCTGAACTACATTCTCTGCATGGCTCTTGTTAAGTTGCCCATACTAACCTCAAATCTGAGATCCTCCTGCCTCAACTGCCTGATGTGTGTGTCACTATGCTTGGCTAGACTTTTTAATATACCAAACTAAAAGATTCATTTTTCAAAGGATAAGGAGATGCATCAGTCATGCTTAACAGAATCTGACCAAAGACTTCTTTCCAACTGTGGACCACGTATTCAGACTGTGAGGTGGGTTCTTAGACAGCACAGGCAGGTCCTACCTGTCTTGTCACAGGGCACAGTGACTGAAGTGATGAAATCCTTGCTTTTTTTTTTTTTTTTCTAATTTGAGATTAACTTTGGACTTAAAATATAAATAAAATATCTAACTAAAATAAGCAACTGCTAACCACTTCATACGGATCAAACATGGGACACATGCTGCACGTGGCAAAGATTACATATGTGAAATAAAGAAATGCTACATAAAGTGGTATTATATTAGCTAAAAAAATCACTAAAAGAACTTTAAAATATATCTTTATTTTCTACTTGGGAAGTGAGTTTTCTTTTCTTCCCTCAAATGGCCTGAACTAAGGTACAAAGAGGAGGGAAGTGCTGGGGGACAGGAGCTCAGCATGTCGCTTAGAGCCAGGACATCTTCTCCTGGAGGGCAGCAGACTAGAGCATTCAGAGCTCAGCCAGGAGGGGGACACACCTTCCCTCTAACTATAGAGGCCAAGTTTCTGAAAGCACATGCTGCTCTGCTCACACATGGACAGCAAGGCTCAGCCTTACAGCATCCAAGTGACAACATCTTGGCCTTACAGGGCCCACAGATTTCATTCTAGCAATGCCTGCTAGGGGAGGAAGTTTCAAATATGACAGCAAGAATTTCAAGTACTTTTTTTTTTTTTTTTTTGAGACAGGGTCTTGCTTTATAGATCAGGCTGGCCCTGAGCTCAACCTCAAACTCACATGACAGCAATCCTCCTGCCTCTGCCTCCCGAGTGCTGGGATTATAGGCGTGAGCCGCCACACCCAGCTCTGTGGTATGTGATACTGACTGCTGCTGGGCATGAGTCTTCATGCCCAGTATTGTATGTGGTTACAATGGGATCGAACTCGGGTCCTTGAGCTTGCAAGACAGTTGCCGGAACCACTGAACTAAATCCCTGGCTCCTCAAGTACTTTTAAGAATAGCTTCTAGTGTGGGGGTGCACTCCTATGATCCCAGTACTCAGGAGTCTGAGGTATAAGGATTTCTGTGAGTTCGAGGCCAGTTTGGTTGATTTAGTGAATTCAAGACCAGCCTGAGCTATTTAGCTGTATCCTATCTCAAAAAACCAAAACAAATGAAGAAAGATGATAACCTCAGTTTATAAAATGGAAGCACACGCCTATAAGACCGGAAATTTGGGAAGCTGGGGCAAGTTTGAGGGGCCAGCTGCAAAATGAGACTCTCAAAATAGAAAAGATCCAAAATAGAGACAGACTCTAGTTCACAACTCCGATTCAAATACTGGATAGTAAGAAGTAAATGTAAAAAGAAAATGAGAGCTAAGGATGCATGCCTGCCCTATGATGAGTTCCTATGCGGACATGGGGCACCTAAAGGACTCATCTCAGCTGAGCACGACTGGCATAGCTATGCTTTCAGTACAGAATTGGAACATGTGCCTTCCCCTCTCCGAATCTTGCCTTTATTTTTTCCTATAGAATGGGAACATCTACTTTGCTAGTACACTGAGCAAATGAAATGTAAGGGTTAGAGAATTACACCTATAGGTATACTCTGCACACACAGAAGCTGTATATTATATGTAGGGATAATACATATAAACGTGTATAAACAGAACACACCGGCATCTGTCTGCAGAAAATGAGGATATCTATATATTCACAGATGTTCACTTAAGTATCTTAGCATACAGTGAGCTTTCAAATGATGCTTGGTAATATTATCACTGATGAGGCCCAAGGTGGCCAAAAGCACCAAAAGTCCACAGAGCAAAGGGTGTGGGCACAGAGAGCTTTCCTGAACTCCAGTGAACCTGCACTATACATTCCTGATGCTGAGGCCCAAAGGGTACCATGCCCACTAATACTAAGCAAGGAAGGGAATTAAGGTAGCCAGGAAAGAGTCCTAGCTATCATCTTCCACCATGCAAGTTTCAGCCTAGTCTCTGAGGAAAGAACCTGGGCACAAACGGGACTGGCACAGGAGGATCCTGGAAGGAAGAAATAGGTCATTTGACTTTTTGTGGACTGGACTCATTGTTTCCCTGGCCACAGATGGGGGTGCATGGGGCAATGCCCATCAGACCATTCTGTTCTGCCTGCTCTGGATCAGTAGAGCCTGAGAAGAGAGTAAGAGGGTTGGGTGCATGAAAGCTCTGGCCCATGTGACTTGTAGGGGAGGGTAACTAGTATTTGGCATCCTCATAACAAATCTGATGTTTCCTTTTTTTTTTTTTTTTTGTGGTACCAGGGATCAAACTGTGGCCCTTGTGTTTCCAAGGTAGGCATGGTACCACCTGAGCTAAATCCTTGGCTCCATCAAAAGATTTTTTTGAGACAGGATGATAATATGTAGTTCAGGCTGGCCTTGAACTCAATATGTAGCCCAGGCTGGCCTCAAATTTGTGATTCTCCAACCTCAGCCTCCTGAACAGCTCCAATTACTGTTGTGTATCACTAAGCTCAGCTTTAGATATTATATATATATATTTTTTTTTAGGTTTTTGGAGACAGGGTCTCGCTATGTGGTTT
>PVIR01005942.1:0-69113 GCA_004026965.1 Petromus typicus
CTGAACCCACTGCCCTCGGAGTGACCAGTTACATTTGTTACTTCCAGAGTACTGAATAAAGACATGGCAAGCTCAGGGCCTTTTGTCCTCGCTGCCCAGAGGAGCATTGATCAGGCCCAAAATTCAGCTTCTCCTCTAAGCTTCATTTTTCTATCATTTCTGCCTGTATATATTAATTTGCTTTGTGCCTCCATAGCCCACAGGAGATTGGATGTTAACTACAGAGGTTCTAGTGACATTCCCTTTCTCTGTTCCCTACAGGCAACGTTTTAGAAATTTATTTTTAAAGTAGTTGTCCAAATGATAAAAGACAAGATGGAAAGGAACTTTTGTGATATAAAATGATTTTCTGGATCAATCCTGCCATCACTGCCTAAGCAAAGCAAAGAAGGAGCTATTTAATGTTAGTGAGAAATTAATAAGAAACACAGTAAGTAAACTACAACATAGGCCCTGAGGGGGCAAATAAGATTTTCAAAAGATCAATTCTAATAAACAGAAAAAATTTCACAAATCAAATAATTTTAAGTAGTCTCCAGTTACAAAAATTGCCTTATCTACACTTGGGAAATTAATTTGACATGAAGAATTTTACAAATTTAGATTAAAAAACAACTTTATTTTCCTTTTAATATATTTAACATATTATAACTCTTTATATAATTTCCAAATTTTGCAAGTAATTTACATTTCTAAAAAAGATCTTTAAGTTTAGTTTTCATATATTTATAATGTCAATTTGAGAGTACATTTTAAGTACCAGTATGGCAATTTACAGTGTATCTAAGGCTTTTACTTAAAAATATGGTAGGTATCTCAACATGATGCAAACAGTTAATTTTCATAGTAATTAACCAAGATATTTTAAGGCATATTTTTATCATTCTCATATTTATTTGCTTAATTACCATACAGATGTAATACAAGCTGAAACCTATGAATTAGGTTAAAAAGAATAAGACATTTTTAAAAGTATCATGGAACAAAGGGCTACTATCTAGAATACATAAAGAGCTTAAAAAAATCAGCCTCATAAGTGAAATAAATAGGGCACAGATAGGTACATATCGCATCTTTTTTCTGGTATGAGAAAATAAAGATGTAAATGAGTCCTAGCATTGTATGTTATATATTGTGAAATAGAAAGTGTTCAATGTAAAATAGGGTGAAGGGGGAAAATGTTGAGATTGTAACAAAAAAGTAAGGAAACAAATTTTATGTATATGGGGGGGGGGTGATAGGGTGGGTAGGGCTATGAGAAAAAATGAGAATTAAGTTGTGTCTTATACTGGTACAAATCCCCATTATGGAGTGCAATCATGATATGTATATTTAATGTACCAATAAAGCTAAAAAAAAAAATCAGCCCATCCAAATTTAAAGACCCAATTCAAAAATGGGCATTTGAAATTAACAGACACTTTTCAGAGGAAGAAGTAAGAGCAGCTAAGAAGTATATGAAGAAATGCTCAATATCATTGGTCATTTGAGAGATGCAGATGAAAACAACACTGAGATTTCACCTCACTCCACAAAGAATGACTGCTATTTCAGAATTAGCCAGCAACAAATGATGGCAAGGCTGTGGAGAAAAAGGAACCCTTCTCCACTGCTGGTGGGAATGTAGACTCGTGCACCCTCTGTGGAAATCAAGTGTGGAGATTCCTCAAAAAGCTGGGATTGGAGGTCCCATTTGACCAGGACATCGCTATGCTAGGTATATGTACAGAGGAATTAAAAGATTAATATCATAGTGACATATGTGCCCCCATTTTTATAGCAGCTCAGTTTGTGATTGCTAAATCTTGGAAACAACACAAATGTCCATCAACTGGAGACTGGATAAAGAAGATGTGTTTTTTTTATAGAATGGAGAATTACTCTGACATTAAATGATTAGACTGGCTGGGGATTTAGCTCAATGGTTCCGGCGCCTGTCTTGCAAGTGCAAGGGCCCTGGTTTGATCCCCAGTAACTACATACAATACTGGGTGTGGACACTCACACCCAGCAGCAACCAGTACCACATACCACAGTGCCAGGCGTGGTGGCTCACGCCTGTAATCCCAGCACTCGGGAGGCAGAGGCAGGAGGATTGCGGTGATGTGAGTTTGAGGCTGAGCTCAGGGCCAACCTGAACCACAAAGCGAGACCCTGTCTCAAAAAATAAATAAATTTTAAAAAAACCAATATGAATGAAAACAATAAATTTCAGGGAAATATTAAAAATAAAAGGTGGTAGAATGGAAAAACATTTGGCCATAAAAGAATTTTTAGCAGTAAAAGGTAAACTTTAGTGATGGAGGAAACAGGGAAAGCTCCCTGTCCACCTCTTGTAATCAAATATTGCAAAATTATTTTGAGAAGATTTTAGCTATAAATCAATGAAAATATTACTGCAAATTGAATATTTGTCTCCCAAGACTTCAGTCACATTCAGTAGTTTATCAATAAGACAACTGAAAAAATGTTACCTTATTTTTTGCAGCCCGACCCAACAGGAAAAAACAATTAATGAAATTTTGCTTTTAAAAACTAATTAAACTCAAATTCTAGCTACTCAGCAGGCTAAGGAAAGGTTTTTTTCTAACTTTCAAAGTAACTGAAGAAATTTAGTGAGTACTTGTCTACCATTGGTTCAAGTCACGATATTGAAGAAAAACTGTGATTATATAGAAATCTTAATTATTAATATTAATAACATAACTTCAGTGTAGTAAGAAAATTATTGCTTAAAACCTTAAGCCTGGACATAGATTTTCTAAAATATTACATTCATCTTTTTAAAGTAGAAATAACAGCAGGTAGGTGATTTACATGCTTCAAGTCCTCATACTCAAAATTCCAAACTCTCAAGAGATTAAGACTTCATTTATATTAATCAAAAAGCTTTTGCTGGCATCATGAGTAATAAATGATCTTTCCTTACTCTATATTCATAAACTGTTACTTTCACATTCCCCCACACATTCAGTTGCTCTATCATTTAACAAACATTTAAGTGCTAGTAATTGGCACCAGTAGAAAGTCTTCATCATCAAGAAATAACATGAGAGTGGACGGCTATGTGAATAAACAAGTAAATGCAATTAATTATGTGAGAAAATTCTAAAATGAAACCACAGAATTAGGTGTTCAATTGAAGAAGGTAAGTGACAAGGAGAACAGGAGAGACAGAGCAAACAACATTAGTTGTTCTGAATGATCATGAATGAAAATGTAAGTAGAAAAACCATACAAGGGTTGATCAAAATGCATAGTGAATGTTTAAGTAGAAATGACATGTTACAGTAAAAATATATTACTACTAATTCCCTTTAAAATACTCCCCTCTCACTTCAAATACATTTATCCCATCTTTTTTGCCACATTGTGAAGCAGTGTTGGATGTCTTCTTTTTTGAATATCTTCAGTTTTGCTCTTTGGCTGCCTGAATGTCCTGAATCAATTTGAAATACTTACCTTTTATAGTCATTTTGAATTTGTGGAAAGGTTAGAAGCCTCAGTGTGGCAGATATGATGAAGGAAGTGGGTAAGGGCACACTGTAAGGTTTTTAGGACCCTTTTTAAATTAGATGTTACAATCCACAAAGCAGGGTTTATTTATGAACAGCTGAAGTAAAGCAAGCCCATTGAAATCACGGGTGAGGAGTAGTTTCTATAGGAGATATTTGGAACTCCAGGGTAACTTTCTCAAACACATCAACATTTCTATTCTATTTTTTCCCAGAATAACTCTAATTTCATGTATGACTTGGTATTTTCAGTAAGATAGTTACTTAACTATGGGGGACAGTTGGAAGTAAAGAAGGGAAAGAAAATATTTGAAGATAAAAAGGAAAAAAATGGAAACAAAAATTATGTAAATGGGGATGGAAGGGTTGAAGAAATGAGAAAAAATAAGACCCAAGATATTTTATGTACAGGTATAAATTCTCAATGATGAATGGAAAATAGTATATATTTAAAATGTGTCAATAAACTCAGTTAAATAATATATATGAATATATGTCAGTTGGACAATTGCCAATGATCTATCTTTTTAAAAATAAAATTTACTGGTAGAATTTTGACACACATAATAATCACCTTCCTCACAGGAAATCTGTACCTTTCCCTAACATATCTTAATTATATTTTCCACTTTGTTCAATCCTTCTTCCCCTCCTCATTTACAAAATTTTGTTCTTATTGTTTTCCTTCTATACTCTAATTTTTTCATCCCAGTTCCTCTCCTTCCTTTCCCATTCAAACATTTTTCTTCCTATTTCCAAACATTCCCATTCCATTTTTAGTCCTTATCTTTTGGAGTGAGAATTCTGACCAAAACTTCCCTCCCACACATTAGCTACATTGTGAACATAAACATTTTTATTGGAACAATGGAAAATTAGATTTGTGTAGAGAACTTTGGAGACTTTAATTGGCTGTCTTGAGAATTTGTTTGTAGGATTCTGATATAAAAGTGTAAGGATGAGCCCTGAATATGTAACAAAATGATTTACATTTGGTTATCATGCTTACAAAACTGTGAGGCATGTATGCACTTATGTGTGTGTATTCCTACTTCACTTTGGTTTTATGAACTTAGAACATTGCAGCTATAATAAAATGTTCATAACTACTCAAATGGTTCATAACTACTCAACCTGCAAGTTACGTATTTATTTGCAACTTATATCAAATCTATAATTATATTACTTCATCTGCTTCTCATTTTTTCATTTAAGTGAGACTCTTTTATATAATTCTCAATGGAAAGTTGAAAGCTTTCTAGTATATCTGCCTTGAGATAAAGGAGCAACATTATCAATAGACATTTAGTTAACCACATTTAGATTTCTACTAAAAAATAAATTTTGCATTAACAATAGCATTTTAAATTCAAGACTCTAGCATACTCAGATGAGAATCAAATCCCACTAGATTTTGGTAAAGAACATGGATGCTATTCATGCTAATAATTATTGATACTAACCCTCATATCCACCAGAGATAGAGAATTCATTTAGAGCTTCCTTTCTATGGTAACTAGTTGAGTTCTTTTGACATTGGGAACTGTTCTACTTAATTAGTCTGTACTATGCATCATTCTTTTGGTAGGATAATTGTCTTTTAGTCAACATTCTAGAAGTTAAAGTTTAAAAGCTTTATACGGCTTCTTCCAAAATTATATGTTCAGCAAGCATCAGGTAATACTTTCCTATTTTCTCAAACACATTTTTACTTTGTTTACCTTTCAAATTATGCCCTATGAAACCTCTATACTTTAGATATGAGTCTAACCACTTATAGAAATAATATTTACATTCTGAGCCTGCTTTCTCCTATTTTATTTATGCTACATGCTTATATATAGCAAAACTTTAACAGCAAAAACTGGGGGTATTGAAGAAATTTTTAAGCACACATATAATATTCTCTTGACTAAAGAATTAATGTATAATAGTTATTTTGCTTATTGTAGTGTAACACACTCTCAGAAAGAACCAGAGAAATTTTATTTTCCAGGTGAAAAATATCATAATCAACCACAAATAAAAGGTCAGCCAAATTTTTATATCAACTGAAATGATGATAGACTTCGGACATCAGGTGGCACAGTGAAAATTTCCCTGTAGAATGTTTTGTTTGGAAGTAATTTCTGTTGGGCTTATACTCCTCCAATAATTCCTTAACAGCAGCACTGATACAAATATTTCTCTCATGCAAATATTGACGGGCCCAGTTTCTTTTACGGTACATTATCCCACTTCAGGACAGGCCCCAAGTCACACTGCAAGTCATAAAACAGCACTATTAATCAAAAGAACAAAGATACTATCAACTGTCTTTTTGACAGGGACACAGACTTTGAGTTGAAGGGAGTCACGTTTTGTCTATAAAATGGAACAGCTGTAGGAGACATATGGAACTGCTGTGGAAGAGAAGCTGCCTGGTTCATGGTGTGAGACCCTAATCAAAGTGACTGATGTGTATAAGATGCAGAAATTCAGCAAATTCTCTTTAGAGAGACTTCTGTACAGAAAAGTATAAAATGCTCTAATGAATGGAATGAACTGTAGTATCTAGAATGTCCATAAGATGAATGTTCATTTTACTTCCATGTAATGTTAGCCACAAATTGCTTTTTCTAGTATCAAATATAAAACACAAGGAAAACTGATATTCTGAGCTTCTCTGTATTATACATGTACATCCAGAAATGAAATTCATAATTCTTTACCCAAATAGATATTTAAATAAGAAATGCGATAGTTTACCTATGAATGGTTGCCAATGTATTTTCCTACTTCAGCATTATTGTTTTGGTCATTTTCATAGACAGACATACCTCATAGTCAAGTTAGGAAAGATAATATACTTCTAAATCCTGGTAATGTATGTAATGAAGCTGAATAATACTTGTATCAAAGCAAAATAAAGAATAGAGTTTGGAGGATTTTCAGGTAACTTTAAATGTTATCATAGTATGTATTTTACATGATTGACTTCTACTCATAGAGGCTGGATCTGCTGACTCCCTCTCACTCTACTCAAATCTAAGCCCTTCTCAATGACCCAACCACAGGAATTCTAGTTAAAAAACATGAATCAGTTATAAAATTAGGCTTAATAAGCATGGCCTCTATCAAACTATCATCATTGATTTCTAAGATGCTGGCTAAGCCACTTCATTAGATTATACTGCTATCCTTATAGTCCATTAGTATAGATTACCTAAGACTATATATATATATATATATATATATGTATATATATATATATGTATATATACATATATATAAGTATATATACATATATATATACATATATATACACACACACATATATATATATATATAGGCACTAGAGAGTTGAGTAAGCTGCATTGGATAAAAATTAGCAATAAATCAAAAGTGAAATGGATAAATGTGCTATGTGAATTCCTTGATGAGATAATCATTTCTGTTTTAATTGTTGGAACCTGAACAGTTCTTAATAATGAACAATTAATTTACTTAGACATAATAACCAAGAAATAAAATGAGATTCCTTTGGCGCTTTAATTGTCTTAATGTGCATACTGCTGCCAGGAGAGAAATCACCCCTTGGGTGTAATTTTTGAAAGTTCAATTAACATTTTCATATCAGGAGTGTTCAATTTCATTCATTAACATGCTCATGTATATAGTTGGATCCTATTTGTTGAAAGAGTTAATTTGCTCGATCAGTTTAATTTATTTTTTTAAAAACCCTGAAAATAAATCTTTTTGTATGCATTTATGGGATTCAGAAACACTCTCTTTCGTAGCTCCAAAAACAATGAATTACTTTTAAGCTCCAGAATGGTTGAACTGCCATGACTACTGTTAAGTGTTTCTTTGTGTTTGAAAATGAACTGCAGGTGCACAAATGAAGAGAAGAAAAATTATTTAGTGAAAGTAATGTACATTATAATAATAGATACCATAAATAGTTACCCCTCATTTATTATCAGTACCCAGCATTACTCAAGCAATTTATAATACATTCTAACTAATTCATCAGTAGTATTTCATGGGTGTGAAATGCGGCAACTGACAGCAGTAGATGAATACACACAACAGAGTACAAACCTTCATTATATATAAATTAGTATCACATATGTTGATTATTATAAATATATTTCATAATTATAAAACAAGTCTTCCTATCATGTGATTCAAGATCAATTATAAATTAGTCCATATAGTCAATAATAGTAGCCTCAGTTATGAGTTTGAAAATGTGTCTGAAGCAGTGATTTTAAAGACTGATCAAAATTCTATTTGTAATGAGCTTACAAATATGTTGAAGCATAAGTTTCTGCAGAATCTAATATTGTACCAAAACAGTAAAAACATCAATTTATAACAAAGTGAGACAGATTATCAACAGTTTGCCTTCTAGATAAAAGAAAAAAAAGTGTAGGTCAAATGACAACACAGAGCCTTAGATGATTCTTTGAGACAAAGTTATTTATGTGATCTAAATTAACTCCCTAAAACACCTCAATTAATTACATAAGTGAGTTTATTCTAATTTGCTCATGGTAAATCATTTTATGATTAAATCTATCCTAAAATAGACATGAGGAGTCACATGCATGCATTCCAATTAGAACACCAATTTCCCATAAGTTAAAAAGTCAATCTAAGAGCATAATGATTTATAAACCATGTATAGTGTTTATATAAAACAATGAATCTTTAAACTTAAAGTATGTATCCTGTCAGTTTTGTTATTTTTCTAATATTAATCATGTAGATACATTTACATACTAATCCTTCAAGTTTTAATGACTTTGAAGAAAGAAAACCAAACACAAAACTGCATTTCACAACTCAAATAGGATGAGGACATGGCTTTATTTTCTCATTTCTCTCAGCTGTATTTATGTAGATTATTGAAGAGAATGACTATTTTTCACTTAGTAGAATTATAAGTGTAATGTATGAGAACATTGGTATCAATACCATTAAGTGTGATTTGTAAATTATGGCAGTACATTTGATAATAATCATTGGAATGACAAGAACACAGCTACATTATCAGTTCTAAGCTTTGCATTATATCCAGGATATAATTAATTGCTCTCATTGATAGAGAATCGTGTTTTGGAAGTCACTGAAGGCCTTGATCCAGACTATAGTTAGGCTTTTCTGGTAAAATAACACAAGGCATAGATATAATAAGTTAAAAATTAAGAAAAAGGTTCACAAAAGGAAGTGTCACATTTGAAAAGAAATAGTAGATGTGTAAAAAAGCAAAACCGAAGATTAGTGAAATTATCATGTAGTTTTTAAAATACCCATAATTAAAACAGTTGACAGCATTCCCTGCCATAATATTGAATGATTTTATAGGTTCATAATTGTAAAATACCTTTCATACACACACACACACACACACACACACACACACACAGTTTCTGGGCAGGAAATTAATGTATTCCAAGATAGTGAGGTGGTTGGTCTATTTGATAGACGGGAGAAAGAAGTAAAAATGATCTATCAGCCTGGTAAAAAGAGCAAAGCTTTCTAATATCCATAGCACAGAATTAAAATTCTGACCTGACTGAGATAGAGGTAGATACCATTTGAGTTAAAGTTTACAGGAATCCTTCTGGTTGCTTGTGAAGAATACAGTGCAATCAGGTAAACCTGGACTTGAACTGAGTAGGAGACAAATACTCTGATCATATAAATAGTAGGCAATAGCTTAAGCCATATACTATTAAAGAAGAATTAAAAATGGTTAAAAAATGGACATACTTTGAAGATAAAACTCATAATTTTTGTTCACGGTTTGAATGTGCGCTATGTGAGAAAAAAAGGAGTTCATCAATGCCCCAAGGTTTTTTGTTATGACTAGTGAAGGATGATAAAGCTTTCAAAACCAGAGGAATACACAGAAAGTAAGTTTAACAGTGAAAAATGAGCTGAATTTTACCTCTTCAGAGAAAAAAGGTAAACATATTTTATTTGGTAAATCGATCAAAAACACGAAATGAAATCTTTTCCAAAAAATTGTAAATAGGGCTGGGGATTTAGCTCAGTGGTTCTGGCCCTGTCTTGCAAGCGCAAGAACCCACGTTCAGTCCCCCAGTAACCACATATTGGATGTGGAGCAGCAACCAGTACCACATGCCACAGTGCCGGGAGTGGTGGCTTACACCTGTAATCCCAGCACTCCGGAGGCAGGAGGATTGTTGTGATGTAAGTTTGGAGCTGAGCTCAGGGCCAGCCTGAATTATAAAGCGAGACCCTGTCTCAAAAAACAAAACAAAACAAACAAACAAACAAAAATTTGTAAATAGACCACTGTCCCATTTAAATTTGTGTATCCCAAATAGATAGTTACAGAAACAATAGAGTTTTCCATTTTAAAAATATGTGATATTTTCTTCCTTGATGTCAAATATAAATGTAAACAATAGTTACATTATGTTATAAATAAATTTACTAAGTTGAGTTTATTGAAATATTTTAAATATATCATGATCACATTCATCATTAAGAATTTTTTGTCTACATGATTTATTTTGATTGTTATTATCTAGTTGTATACATGTAATTAAATGAAGTAACCTCTCTTATGATATATAAATTTTGGATAATGTTTATCTGTAAATTATGAGTATTTTCAAAAATATAAATTGCTATATGCATTCATTAGAAAATTAGACATCTCTTTCCTTTCTTCTTATCCAAAGAGAAATAGTTCCACGTATTTGTAAGTATAGTATTCTAATATCATTTAAATGTATGTAATGAAAAATCTGAGCAAAGAAATAATGTTTCTCATCGGTTCGCATTACTAAAGAAACCTGAAAATATGAATGCCTGGACAAGTCTCAATCATAACTAAATGCACTGTAGGCCACAAATGCAAAACCATGTGAAACCAAGACGAATCACTGAAATATTTGACTGAAGCTAACTGTTCAATGCTAGCCAGAAGTCTGACTTCTAAATCTTTGATATGTATCTGAATGATAAAAGAACTTTACGACTAAACCAAGTATCTAACTATCAAGGAAATAGAAGTTTAGTTAGAAAGTAACAAAAGGTCACTCAAGTCAAAATCCCACAGAATGAGAACACCTGCTATGCAATTCCTAGCCCAGTTGCATTCTGTACCCACTCTGGGTGTTTTCCTATGGCATGTTGAGTTCATTTTTCAATATTTGTATGTAACAGTACCAATAGTTTTCATAAGAAAAAATTATCTTTTTGATACAACTGACAAATATTTTTTCTAATCATTCTAACTCTTAGAAGAAGATTTAGCATTAATTTCACCAAGAAATGTGTCTTGTCCACAGGTACGATTAAACCTGTGTGAGCCCAGAAACAAGGAGAGGCAGTATTGAGTGGATAGTAGTTTTTAATATATTTTTTAAATGAAGTGAATGCATCTCATACTTATTTTACCTCAGGGGAAAAAATTTCAGGTTGTCAAACGTTTGCTTCCTTATAAGACATTTTCAAGTTTGAGGAAGAAGAACTACCACTTGACATAAATCACATAGAAATTACAGTATTAATATGCCTTGAAGTATGAGCTTCCAAGAACATGCATAAGGCAGATATTCTCTGCTAATCTAATAATTTTTGAATGTTCTTTACTTGAAGTTATTTTTTATTTATTCCTACAATCTGACTCTGAAAACTGTTCATTCCTAGAAATTTTTTCCTGAGTTTCAACCTTTCAAAGACTCAGACTATCCAAGTTTTCTTCCTCTGTACATGGACTGATTTGCAGAAGTTACAAAGTACCAGAGGAACATTTTTGAGACATAAAGGGAAGAAACAATACAGTCTAAAGTTTTCAAACTTGTTAAGGATTATAGAATCACGTTTTTGCAGCTAAAAATAAAATTTGGTCAACTTCCTAAAAAACAAGGGAAAATATAAGAGCTAATATGTGCCAGAAATAAACAGTGACCCAGACACTGCAAAGCTTTGCCACATGAGGGAAGTACATTATTATTGATGATTCACATATATGTAAAGTGAGGCCGGTATGTCAAGATTCAAATTTTAGGAATTCTGACTCAGGAAACAAAATGATTAGGAGCTCAAGACATAGAATCTAGTTCTCTAAGTTCAAACCTAGTCCTCAAATTCTTCAACAGGTCTCTGCTCCAATTTGCTTATCTGTAAAGTAGAATCATAATGCTCCCCTCTTATACACTGCTGTGAAAAGAGATTGAGCTATATATTAACTCATTCTAATAATCAAAATGATGGCCAGCCCGAATTTAGGAATATCCTACAATTTATTTGACCAGTACAATTCAGAAGTGTTATAGGCATAAATAACAAGCAAAGACTGAGAAACTCTCACAGATCAGAAGAGATTAAGAATTCATGGCAACTAACTGTAATGTAGTTCCAAACTGTACTGGATCCCAGAAGACATCAATGGAGTATTAATGAAGACACTAGAGAGATCCAAAAGAAGTCTGATGTCAAGTCTGTACCAGTGTTAACGCCTTGGTTCTGACAAATATGCCACAGTTGTGTAAGATGTTAACATTCTATTAGGAGAAACAGGATAAAGTGTATATCACAACTTTCTCTTCACAACTTATCTATAAAACTAAATCCTATATAGACCTTTTATTATTTAAAATACTAAATATTAAATTGACTTATATGTGTCAGCCAGAATAATACCAGGCATATACTGAATGCCTAATAGATATTAGCTAGTAGCAGTAGAAATTCCATGTGCTTGACATTGTGCCCGTGGCAAATTATGAGAAAAGAGAAACAAGATAGTAATTACAAAACATCACCAGGGCAAGACCAGGCAGTTATGCTCTCTTGAAATTGAAAGACTGAAGGTCAAATATGTGTAAAACAAAGAATAGAAGTTTGGGGGCTTCCTATCTGTACTGTCCCATTACTCCACACCCTTCTTATCTCACTCTTCCTACTTTAATCATCTTCTGATATATGCAGTCTTTTAGTTTTCTATTAGTATAAGTTTGCATTACATAATGATTACATTAGTTGTGAGGCCAATGTTTACTTTTAATATTTAATCTAATTTAGCTTTCTGTGTATAGGAAGCTGAAATTAGTTCTCCACAGGATAGGCTGAGGAAATACTGCAAAATGTTCCTAAAAAGAATTTGAAGCTTTGTGGCATCAATGTTATCTTCTGGAAAGCTATGGCAGCACATGATCTAGGCTTGCATGTAAGAATATGAGGGAGGGAACGGATCTTCCAGAATTAGAGTCACAGCGACAAGTCTTGCAAAGCACTCAGACTTTAGACAGATTCCTGGAAGAGCAAGTGTCATGAATATGCTTTATATCTTTACCCTTCAAAAAAGGATATCCGTGTTGAAAGTATAGAGAACCAAGTATGTACTCCATAGGGAGTAACTAAGAAAGTACCATATTCTACCTAGTCTAAGACATACATCCTAAACTTGTTTGATTACCTCTGAAATCAATGTATAATACAATCACTATTATCACTGTGTAATTTGGCATGATTTTCTTTTTCGTGATTCATAAAATAGTAGTACATTTGGAACCTGGTGGTGTTTTACATTTTGTAAAAATTGATGACCAATTCTTTATATTTTGCACACATAAACTGGTCCTGTCATATTTATCATTGGTATGGAACCACTCAGGAGAATATTATTAATGCATGTGATACATTGAATGATTTCCATTTTTTCTCAAACATATATGATTGGCATCCTTCTCTAATTTCTCTTTCTACTGGACTATTAATGAAACAGCAAAATTGCAATTAATAAGATATTACATATTAAATTTAAGAAACACAATGAATACTCTGTTTTCTTAACAGACTTAAGTAGGTTTGATAGTAAATAAAAGATCTGTATGCCAAAATTGGAATCACATGGAGAAGCATATGTAGCAGTCTGGGAAAGACTCCCTGAGCATCAGGATGCTAATATTCAACATCTGATCCCTCTACTCAGAGATTTGGGGCAATTATCATTGAAATAAGTCATTAATGAATGAAAGGTTTGGCATGAGATACCAACAAAATATTCCACTAGGAATTCTAGCACCTTCATTCAAATAATCCATTACTTATTAGTAGAGTACTGATTTCCATTCAAACAATAAAACAGCTTGATCCACTTTATTTGGTTCTGAGGAGTTAAACTACAGTTACTACTTAATTCACTTTTCATTAACTCATTTATTCATATAGTGAGATACTTACATGAGGCAGGCACATTAATATGTGATACTAATACACAGTAGAGAATAGTGATATACATATATGCACATTAAAATTGTATGAACTTCAGTCATGGGGGATAGAGTTTAAACAGGGAGTCATACGGTGGGTGGCAAACATGGAAAATCTACATATAAATATTTCCATTACAATTGTGGAATATAATTAAAAATAGTATGACATGTTGTGTAACTGATTAGAAAAAAAATCCCTAAGAGAATGTCCAGTTAAGCAAATGGAGAAAGCTTTAGTAAACAGGTCAGTTGATATTAAAAACGTTAAAGTGGTTACTTTCATTGAACACCATACAGGCTTAGTGATTATAAGGTGGATTAGATATTTGTTATCCACTATTCACCTCCTGTATAATACATGAAGTGTCACATCACCTTAGCCTCGATCCTGAAATTCTCCTTCCTATCAGAGACTATTAGCACTAAGTGTCCTTGTGATTTGGAAAATGCCAGTAATAAATGCATCTCTACCTCTCAAGTGGTTCATCTTAATAGATCCAGAAAAATGAAAATTTTTCATCTATGGCAGAATTTGACAATGTGCTATCTGGGTTGTAACTGCCGCAGATTGTTAGTGTGCATTTTTAGTCACAAGTATGAGATACACCAGTAAATAGCTAAAGACCTGCAAAGTCAATTTAATTAAGAATAGTGGCGAGGAATTTTGGGAAGATGTGGATTAGGAAACTAAATATTAAAACAGACACAGTAAACCTGCTACAAAACAGGTTAGGTAAAACTCTTGAAGACACTGGTTTGGGGAAAGATTTCATGAACAAATCCCCCGTAGCACAAGAACTGGTAGAAGAAATCGATAAATGGGATCTCATTCTATTGAGAGGTTTCTGCACAGCAAAAGACACCACCAGCAAAGTGAAAAGGCAACCAAGAATATGGGAAAGAATCTTTACCAGCTGCCTCTCAGGCAAAGGGTTACTATCTAGAATATATATATATATTTATATAATATATATATAATATATAACTCAAAAAAATCAATCCACCCAAATTAAAAACCCAATTAAAAAATGGGCATCTGAAATGAACAGACACTTTCAGAGGAAGAAATAAAAGCAGCTAAGAAGCATATGAAAAAATATTCAACATCACTAGTCACTGGAGAGATGCAAATGAAAACAACATTAAGATTTCATCTCACTCCAGAAAGAATGGCTGCCATTTCAGATTTAGCTAGCAACAAATGTTGGCAAGGCTGTGGAGAAGAAGGAACCCTTCTCCACTGTTGGTGGGAATGTAGACTCATACAACCCCTGTGGAGAACAGTTTGGAAATTCCTCAGAAACCTAGGATTGGAGGTCCCATTTGACCCAGTCATTGCTCTGCTAGGCATATACACACAAGAATTAAAAGATTCATATCACAATGACATATGTGCACCTATGTTTATAGCAGCTCAGTTTGTGATTGCTACATCTTGAAAACAACCCAAATGTCCATCAACTGGAGACTGGATAAAAAAGCTGTGGTTCTTCTACACAATGAATTATTATTCTGCTATAAAAATGATGAGTTTGAATCATTTATACTTAAATGGATGTACCTTGAGGACATCCTCATAAGTGAAATAAATAGGTCATAGATGGGTAAATATTGTATCTTTTCTCTGTTATGAGAAAATAAAGATGTAAATGAGTTATAGAATGTGTGTTATATATTGTGAAATAGAAAACACTCAAAGCGTAATGGAGTGAAGGGGGAAAAATAATGAGATTATAACAAAAAAGGAAACAATGTTTATGTATATAGGGGTTGGGGGTGGTAGGGTTGGTAGGGCTATGGGAAAAAATGAGAATTAAGTTGTGTCATATACTGGTACAAATTCTCATTGTTGAATGCAATCATGATGTGTATATGTAATGTACCAACAAAGATTTCAATAAAAAAAAAAGAATAATGGCACTTGTCAGATATATTGTTATTCTTCCAACAGCTGTGGTCTGGCTTTAAAGAAGGGCACAGACTCTTGTTTTGTTCTTCTCTGTCATTTCTTCATTCGCTCATCATACAGTGGCAGGTTTTATATAGGATGCCCCCTTTTTTAAAATTAAAGTCTTTATTGTTACAGTATGAATACACCTCATCACATTTAACATTGAGAGTTTGTACCAGAATATGACACAACTTGTCACTTTTGATGGATTAAGAATGTATCTGAAATGAAAATACCAGCTGAAAACCCACACTCAGTTTTTAGAACTTTTTTGTTTGTTGAAGGCAACAGAAGCTAAATGATGACTACAGGAGGTGCAGAACAAGTGATGCTATTCACTTTAGTGGGGCTCAGAAACTCTAAAGAGAAAGACAGATTTTTCTCTTTAAGTGAGAGGATTAGTGAAATAGAACAATGGCTATAACCATTTCATCCATTCAACCCTGTTGATCCTGGGGACAAATGTACGTTCTCCTCCTTTTTCCAAGAGAAAGCCATCTTCTATTAGGATAATAAATATCATTGCTGCTGTAATCGCCGTTCTTTAAAGGTGGTGGGCAAGGACACTAGTGACAAAATTTCTGTAACTAACAATAGTTCAGTAAGGCCAATACCTGGCTGGAATTGGAGGCTAAGGAGCAGAGCTTTTAGCTTATTTGACTCTGTGTTCATGAGATTAATGACTTCAAATCTCAATTTCTGCATTCATATGATCCTTGCTAAGTAAACTTGTTTCTTTAGAACTTGGTTTTGTATCTCTAAACTGAGGCGATTCATGGAATTATCCTTCTGAAGTTTAAGTAGGCTAGTGGAGACAGTTTGGCCTGGAATATGAGTGGTTAATAAATACATGTTGATGCTAATCTCTAACCCTCTTCTCATTCAAAAACAATAAACATATGACGCGGATGACAAAACAACAAATCCGAATAAATTCTACTGGAAACATTTTATTCAAATGGCCACAGTGTAACTGGATTCTGGGAAAACAAGATACTGGTGAATAATAAGTAGTATGTCAAAATCCAACCTTATGGAAAGAAAAACTCAGCTTGTTTATGGTTTAAACTGTGATTATAAATAAAGACGTACCATATAAAATAAACATAACCTAATATAAAGAATAGTCACTTTACTTAGCAATCACATGCTTGTATCAGTTTTAATACATTTTTATTTACTAATTAAATCAACATATTTTGAGAATCTAATTAAAACTAAAGGCTTATTGAATTTTTATTTGGGTAGAAAGCCCAGAGACTGTAGCAGTTGAAGTAGTTTAAAAATAGCTCTCGCTTCTGTGTTGTTATAAATAAGAGTTACTTATGACTATGATAGAATCTTTGATCTACTGTGATAGTAGAAGGAAAATTAGATACCTTGAATCACCTAAATTTGTTTGCCCATGTTGTATCTCTTTCAGTGCTACTCAGTGGTGAATGACGCTTCTAGTAAAGTGCCTCTTGGGCCGGGGACTTAGCCCAAGTGGTATCACGCCTACCTTGGAAGTGCAAGGGCTCAAGTTTGAGCCTCAATACTCACCCCCCCCACACACACACAGTCTAAAAGAAAGAAGTTGATAGTCTAAAGTGCCTCTAGAAGGCAAAACATTGAATATTTAAGTATTTTGTTCGTCAAATACACATATTTTTGTATATGACCAGCTGCATATATTGAAAAATGACACATCAAATACAATATGGGCAATCTTGTCATTCATGAGAAAAAATAATAAATGGAAAAACTGATCATGAAAAGCAAGAGAGAGTAGAAGGTCTTTATTTCCATAGCTAAACTTTCAGTATGAGTGTTAACATATTTTTAGGCTTGTTTTGTTTTCATTGCCCTATTGGAAAAAAATTATATCTTGTAGATAATGCTAAATGTTGCCTAAGTACACCCTGGCATTAGTTATAAAGATTAATAAAGAATGCTGAGCAATATTTTCTATTACTATAAAGAAATAAGATCTGAAAATATTAAGGAATATTAGTGATGTGCTGAAAAAATTAAGGATTGGCTGAAAGAAACTACAATTGACCATGAATTCATAATTAAAGATAAGACAAGGAACAAAGGGAATTTTTAAACTTTAAAATAGCAAAATTTGTCATTAATATTTTTTAAATGGTTTCTCCAACACAATCTAAATTTCAAGACTTTAGAGAAGGAAAATTCTTTTCAAGTTCCATTTGTTTGTTATTGTAATAAAACTGTTTATCAAATTCAGCTTATGCAATTGTCTGAATAGTGTCATACCATTAATAACCCAGGGGGGCTGTCTGTCATGAGACATGCTCCAAGCTTTAGAAAGATAACATTTAAAACATGATACCCTCTCAGCTCCCCTGAGATGAGGCTCCAGTCTGACAGTTTACAAGATATTTGGGTTTGTTCTTCTGCTAACCCTGTCACAAATACCAAGGGGAGCCTGAAATTAAATAAATAAAAGCCTTATTAAGGTCACAGCCCATCATTTTGAAATAGTTAGTTTTAAGATCCCATTGGGCATTTTGACATTCATTTTCAATTAGCTGTTTTTCCTCTAATGAATTTCAAGAGGGTTCAGATTCATAGATTACCCAGGCTAATAAAGGCCATTGCCATTTCAACACAGACATGTTTTCATGAGATAAAGGAGAACATTTGGGAAGATTGGTGCTTCATGCCCAAATGATGAGATTCTATGTAGCGGGATTTTTTTTTTTTAATAGAGATAAACTTTGACTTCCCCAGGGATAAATTCTGGTCAGGGCTTTAAACCTTTTATTAAGTAGGTGAAAAACTTTCAAGAGGGCAGATGGAGAAGAATATATAAGTGACTATAAGATGTGATGTCCTTTCAAGATGTAATCTCCTGAGCTTAAATACTAAAAGAAAAGAAAAACATATCTGGTCACGTGCCTGGTAAGAGAGAAAGCTGACGCTGAACAGGAAAAACAATGAATGGAGCTTGTAAAGGAGGATGGAGGGTGCTTTTTCAAAAAGAGGGGCGATGAGAAACTGGCTTTAGAGAGAAAGGGATCACTACAGTAAAAGGAAGTAAACTCGGTATGTGACCCCCATGGCCACCACACATAAATGTAAGGACTTCTTATATCATTCTAAGTGGCATTTGCTTCCCAGATAAATTGTGCTAAAGTTGCCTGGTATGCATCTGTGTTTCCTTTTAATATCATGAGTCAACCTTAGGGAAAATATGTGTGTGACAACCACAAACATATTTATATCAATTTGCATATTTCTACCCAGGTAGAAATGTGTCTTAGGGTGATTTCAGCTTTAAATTAAATTATTTCTGAGTTGTTTATTTTACTCAGAACAAATGCATCAATTAAAAGGGAATCTGTCCAAACATTTTTATAAAAATTTCAAGTAGTTATCAATTTCCTCCTGAATTTTTAAAGTTTTCTGCTAGCTGGTAAAATAATCTTCAAAGAAACATCTATTTTTATGTGTCATTTGTAATATACAGAAGTTTAGAGAGGGAAAAGAGAAAACTTTCATGCTTATCTGTTGAGTCCAACTCAATAAAACTTTACCCATCTGAAAACTGATAACATTAATTTCCCTTGAAAGAAGAATTGAAAATGTACTAGTTACTTTATGTGCACACATGTGCATGTGTTTGTATTTGTGTGAGTGCTCACTAAATCCACAGACAGGCCTGTTTCCATGTTATTAATGAGAATCAGTGAGAAGTTTAGCTCACATTAGAAAGTTTTTGAATGGGCCAGGGATTCAGCTCAGTGGTTCCGGCGCCTGTCTTGCAAGTGCAAAGGCCTAGGTTCCATCTGACCGTAACTACATACAATACTGGGTGTGGAGACTCACACCCAGCAGCAATCAGTACCACATACCACAGTGCAGGGCATGATGGCTCATGCCTGTCATCCCAGCACTCGGGAGGCAGAGGCAGGAGGATTGCTGTGATGTGAGTTTGAGAATGAGCTCAGGGCCAGCCTGAACTACAAAGCGAGACCCTGTCTCAAAAAAAAAAAAAAAAAAAAGTTATTGAAAACATGAATGTTTCACTTCCAGAATGAATATGCAAATATCTTTCAACCTTCCTAGAGTCTTTTTTAAAAAGGGAGGTTACCAATAAGAACTGGAAAATGTAATCACAGTTAAAACTTGTGTGTGTGTGTAAGTAAGAACTGTGTTCCTATTGGAAGGCAAAACAATCTTTGCAAGGCACTGGTGAGATAGCAAATTCAGTACAGCCTTAGTTTCCAGATCCACTGTATTGTTTAATGAGTCAGAATAAGCTAGAGAGTCTGTGTTTTTTCTGTACATAAGCATATGGGTTATGTTCTGAGCCCCACCTAGTAAGAACACACTGATAAAATGTGAAGTGATATATTTGGAGGATTTCATAATCACCAATAAAAGCTACATTAAATTTCATCTCTAATACTTTCCCAGAAAGATTTCCAGATAAAATTCTTCCCATTTCAATCCTCTGTCCTTGTTTGCTATCTTTGCAAAAACAAAAACTATGCATTACTTATCTCAGGTGCTTGCCTTTGAGAAAAGAGCATATTACCTGATTACTGCAGATGAGGTAAATGTTTAGGGGAAATGCTAATTGTGAAAGTAATCATTCTTTTACTATATGAAAAATGTACTACAATCATAAAAAATAGTTTTTGATGCATCTAAGTAGGTGCTCAATAAATCTTTGCAGGAGAAAGCAATAAATAAGCCATAGCATGTAGATTAGTAGAATTCCCACAGGCTCCATCCTATATTCTTAACTTTACATTTCTTCTTCTGCATACTGACTTCTACTTATCTCCTAGTCTCTATCCTTCATTTAGTTTATCTAGAAATTCAAAAGAAGACCAAATTGATAGTGTCTTAAAAGTACTTTAAAACAATACATTATTATGTATTTAACTGTGCACTTTTCTACTTAATTACTTATATCAGTTGATAACCCTAGATCGAAAATCCCCTTGGAAAAAGTTATCTTGTTTGGGTCTTTAAGCATGCACCTTTGTACTCTAAACATTTCCTACCATGGGGGTAGATAATGTGGAAGGGTGGTCCAGAAAGTGAGGGTTACTGCAACCCCAAATGCAATAAAAGAGAAATAGAATCTACCAATGTATATGAGAATAATTTTTTCCCAGCTAATACATCCTTACAGATCTTAGGGAAAGCAGATTATGGCTTGAGAAAGCGTTACAGCTTTCATTGCATTATATCAGATTTTTTATGAAAAGGAGAGTTTTTCCTTAACAATTCAGAGTTCAGACATTCACTGGGTCACAGGAATACAGGCATAATATATTTGCTAAAATATTTTTGCACTTTGAAGAAATAGGGAAAACCAGTCATTCTAAGAACTATTCAAACACTCTCAATTAGAATTCAGCCTAAAACTTACACTTCATGATGGATGATGAAAACTCATAAAAATCTAGAAATGCTGCACCAGAGATAATACTTCCAAAGAAAGGCAAAGTATCACCATTGCATTGACTAAAATGTCTGGATTTTCACACTAACCAGTCGTACTACATTAACAACTCTATGACAAATGACATCTACTACAGTGAGCCCAGAAAAGAGGTGCTTTGCATTTGGTTCATTCCACTAAAGGAAGCATCCTTCTGATCTCCTCTGTTACAAAGCATGGATCCAGTTTGTGGTGTCTGCAGGCAAAAAGCTGCCACATTCAGTGGTCCAGTGGGAATATATACCACATTTCCCATTTTCACTTAAAGCAATTATTAGATTTCTTCTAGTTTCTCTTTTACAGGGAAATGATGGTCAGATCATAACAAATTAATGTCAGTAATTATAAGCCCAATTTTACCAGTGTGGTCCCCAGCTAAACACTAGCACTAGGAAGCTAATAGGAAATGCAGGTTCTCAAGCTACAACTCATACCCACTAAATTGACGTCTTCATTTTACAATGTTCCTCCTCCAGTGACCTTTAGACATATTGCTGTTTTGATAATTCACCAGTTAAGCACAAACACCCTTTCAGTCTACAGAGAGCAGCCAAGAACTTCACAGAGGATGTTGCCTGCCTGTTAGATATTCACTGACTAGATCTTTTTTTTTTTCTCAAAGCAGATTTACATGAGAAGGTGCATTTTTCAGTTTTTGCAATAACTGTATTTTCCAAGTTAGAATCTATCCTAGAGAAAAAGACAAATTCATATGTAAAAAACATACTTATCATTTAGAATAAGATCACTTTTTTAACAACACAAATATGTGTCATACTTTTATCCCATGAAAATAATTCAAGGAACATTCCAACTTAGTAATTGTAAGAAAGAGCTGAAGTACCTGTCTTTATAAAATTCCACAAAGTATTTACTGTATAATTAGGATGATAATTTCTGGGGTGTGTGTGTGTGTGTGTGTGTGTGTGTGTGTGTGTGTGTGTGTGTTTATGTATTGTCTGTATGCGAAGTACAGGATATGACAGTAGTATGGTTTTGAAGTATGCTAAATCTGGCAACTTCAGTCTTTGGAATTTTTTCTTTATGTGGTTACTGACCACGAAACTGCCTCAAAAGTTTTTTATGGGGTTTAGGAATTTTGAGACCTTTGCTAAATCCAGTATAGTTAAATATATCTATGCCTTATCCTTAAATCGATTTTACAATCTCTGAAAATATTTTACAGTGGATTGGTGAATTTATACCACTGAAAAACTAGAGCAGAATAGGGGCAAAGTAGAAGAATTATACTTAGTTGAGGATCCTCTTCAGTTTTGCCCAGACCTAACAGAACTCATAAATTCTGAGAAATCCGGGAAGTGACCTTCCTCCTCAATAAATAAGGGCACATAAGGGAGCTAAAAATATCCATTAATTCCATTTGTACAGGAAGTACTGCATTCAGCCAGAAGGTAGCATTCAACAGATGCCAATGACTGATTTTAAGTGGTAATTCTCAAAATAGAAGGGGAGTAGGAAAGCACAGCAGAGCATGGCTTCATTGGCACGTTTATCAGGTGTTCCTAGAAGGTTCTGAGAGTGGGAGATTTTTGTAAGAGAATTTCTACATTAAAGAGCATTCTGTTCCCTACACATTCTACCTTGACCAGTGAGTTGTCTACTTAATAAACAGTCTGGTATGTTTGTTCCAGAACCTGTGTTTATTAGTTTAATATGTAGCATCATTATGTAATTACAAATTATCCAAAAGGATACATTCTGAATGCAAATAAAAGGGTGTTTCAATTACAACTGAAGGGAAAATTTTGAAAGGAATGAATTAGTGAGTCACTGAAACAAACTGCTAAGTTACATACAGATGAGTCAACTCCTAAAGATGAGTATATATAAAATATATAGCTTTGGTAGTTACATTGCTATGTAATTATGGTTAAATTTTATTCCACTTTTAAAAATCAAGAAGTATTAATGATGCATGAAGAATGGTAGTTTTGCAAGATTTAGAACCTTATATACTCTCAGTAATATTTGGGCTATTATTTTTTTTAAGATTTCAGTAAACACTTATTAGCTCTTCTTATCTCTAATAATTTTTATGGAATTTTGTTTTAGTTTTTTTATAGAAGTCAGAAGAATGCTTTTTGTATTTTCTTTGTGAGAATCACCCTGTGTTACATTAAAATAAAAAAAAAAGAAAAAGAGCTTGGCCCTACAACATTGGTTAATAAATTAGTATACTTGAAATTTCAAGATAAATGATTATTTTTCCTCTAAAATTTAGTTTTATGATTTCCCATTGTAATGTAGTATTCATCAGTCTTCCTTATGTTAAATAAGTTAACACCTCTCTGGAAAATGTCTCAACAATATATCTTCACATTTTGTTTTCCTGTCCAAACTTGTGAAGACTAATGCGAGTGGTTCCCATCTCAGAAGCACAGAGTGTTCAAAGAGAATATAATCCATGGGAATGTGCTGGGTGGTGGGAACAGTGTCAAGCAAAGTTGAAATCTCACTGACTTTAACAAAAACACACAATTTAATTAACACATTAATATTCTTTTACTATTTAAACCACATTTATATGGACACTTATATAAATGATTTATATATACATACACGTATATACATATATACATATATACATTTATATACATTACTTTTATAAAATCCAAGATGCATGCCTTTTAGTTGCAGATATTTACTGGAGTGTAAGAGGAAATACATTGGGCTGCAGAGAATAAACTCTATGATGAAAAGTTTTACTCCAGGGCTATTTCATGCTGGCAACAAAGCTAAGGGGTTCAGATTGAAATGTTACTCTCCACAAGTTCTCAGAATTTCTCATCTCAGTTCAGTATGTTTGCCCATAAAGTCCTAAGTACCTAAAACATCACACTTCTGTGAAAGGCACCACGTTCAAATCTTTTTACATATTAACTATATTGGGATCTTGTTGAATATAAAGCCACACCAATGGCTGGATCTGTGCATAAACCAACAAGAATTCAGGACACTTGAGATCTATCTTTTTCTCTGAGATGTTTTCATTTTAAATCTTTGTAATCAGAAGTTTTTCCAATCAGATCACATAAAATGAACCCTATCATGTCTTCTTCATGGAAAGCTGGGAGGCAGATGTAGCTTACTATTGTACAAAGACTATGATTTTGCGTCTTTCAAAAGCTCAGAGTAAACCCTCTAATAATTTGTTCACTCCTGTTCCTTAGCAGCCATAGTACTAAGCAATTATGGTAACATGAATGATTACCTTCATTTGGAGCATATATACAATTCAAAAAATGATAGTACCTCACAGAATATATGAACACTAGACCATTCTGAATTAAATACTTTTGACATTAAATATTTTCCAAATAGAGAAAACAATTATATTCTGCATGTGTAATATAACTAAATTTCAAATACTATACAGTGAAATTCACATAAAATAAAATTTTGAGAAATTAGAAATCGAACCTGTTCAACAATGAGAGAGAACTCCTAGTCTAGTCTCTTTCTTGAGAGTAACTTTGTCCTACTAAAGTCTTTTCAATCAAAACATATTACTCTGAAAAACTAATAGAAATGCAGAATTATTGACTTTATGAACAATGGTAAAAAAGCAGAAAAGATAATGGATTTAATTAAATAAGCAAATGTAAACTACCTTTTTATTTGGCATGAGATCACATCCACTGGTAATATTTATTTGTGCTCAACACGTAACATGAAGTCTAAACTTAGTGTGATGCTGAATCAGAATAGAAGTCTAGGTATGGGACCATTCACTGCAAATTTTCAAGGAAACACCTTCAACAAACATTATGTAGATGAATTAGTAGCAAAAGCTCTCATAGCTGTGTATGTAGTTTTGTACATATATTCCAGAAGGTCTTGTAGTGTCAGTTTCCAAAGATACATTCCATGAGATGGCGTGTTCTCAATAGGTATTTATAGATAATGTATGAAAATCGAGCTCTGTGTCCTACTGCTTAATAGACACACTAAACGCTATGAATGTCCCTTGGAGCATCAAATGTATATTAAAATATTAAAGGCTCAGTTAAGACTTTCAGAGTCAAATAAATTTATTTATACTGACTGTTATTTCTCAAAATTATTTGATCTTAGAACTATTTTACCACATGACACTTAATACCTCTTAAAAAAAGGTGTCTTCTATTAAACAGAGTTTAATTTACTAACTTACAGGAATTGGTCTTAATGAAACTTCAGTGAACCAGACAGGGATATGCAAGTTTCATTGGAAAGAAAACCAAGGATGTCATTTACTCCCAATGCTTATTCAAAGCAAAAATAAGTAAATATAAGTTTGCTTTATTGTTTGTTGACTCCAAAAACTAATGTGCTATAATTTGCTTGCTGAAAATGACTTTCTAACCTTGAGAATATTTTCTTGCAGTAATTAAGCCATGTAAGAAAATACAGAACTGGGGCCGGGGATTTAACTCAGTGGTTCAGGTACCTGTCTTGCAAGTACAAGGGCCCGGGTTTGATCTCGGTAACCACATACAGTACTGGGTGTGGAGACTCACACGCAGCAGCAATCAGTACCACACACCACAGTGCCGGGTGTGGTGGCTCACACTTGTAATGCCAGCACTCAGGAGGCAGAGGCAGGAGGATTGCTCTGATGTGAGTTGGAGGCTGAGCTCAGGGCCAGCCTGAACTACAAAGCGAGACCCTGTCTCAAAAAACCTAAAAAAAAAAAAAAAATACAGAAGTACAACCACATTGTTCTACAAAATTTGTATTTAAACAGAGGATAGTTATGAAATTTTGCTTTCTGTTCATAAAATGATGGCTGCGAATGGTATCAGTCACTTTGTTTTTGTGGATTAGATTTTTTATGGGCTGCATAACTTTAACTGCTTTAAATTAATCAGAGAACAACAACAACAACAACAATGCTTTGACTCTCTTAATTTCTGCAGAATTCTGGTTTAAGTTTCAAGTGAAAAGAAATCTTAGTGACTCTTGTATATTTGTGAACATTGTGTAGAAACAATACAAAATAATACTTCTTTAGCTAAACAATTTTCTTCAAATGTAACTAGATGAGATTATATCTTTGACTAAAATGTGATCATCCTTCACAGTCACATAGATGCCAAAGAGGAAGTGTTGACAGCTTCTGTCTCAAGTCTTCTTGAAGCTAATAAGAGCTCTGATGCGAGCTTGGCAGTATCAATACCCTGTTGGAGAGGTGATGAGTGTCCCTGAGTCTGGGTAAGAAATTTGGATTGGCAGCTAGGGGAATTTTACAGAAGGCAGTCAAAGGCATGGGGGAAAAAAAGCTGCCTTTTGAATTATTAATCAAAAGCTATTCATTTAATTATAACAGATGCATTACTATAGAGATGACAATTTCCACTTTGGACAATTAGCATTCTTGCATTTAATGTTGATAGTTTAAATTGTTTACGAGCAAATTCTAAAAGAGTTATTCCATTGGCTTTTTCTCTGTTTGCCTTTTTTTTTCTCTATTTCAGGTATAACTTTTCGGTCATTTTTTTCACTCCAATGTGATACAAACATTACATACAGTTTTGTTTAGTACCTTTATGTCTTCATTTTTACCAGATCATTAATCCATCAAAAGTTAACTGTGCTTAATGACTATAGTAGGAATCTAACTTTTTTCCATGTGATATTTATTCAGCTGTCATTTGAAAAATAATTTCCCCGTTATTGGAAAGAAAATAATAGCTACAATTGTTGTTTTTATATGATTTTCTTTGTGTACTTCTTAATACATTCCATGGCTATGTCATATGAGGGTATCTTTCTCAAGGGCAATATTGCCTTTTAAAAAATTATGAGAGATTTAGTACTGGACACACAAATTGATAGCTGTAGTCTTTAAAAAACTGAACACTTTGGCCTTATTCCAGGATATTTTCTGTTGAGTTGTGAAAATTAGAAACAGTAGTGAAGAAATTCCTCTAATAAAAGCCTCAGGCTTCAATAATGTTATCAAAAAACACTTGGAAAGATTCCAGAAATAAAACATTCGAAGTCAATGATATTATTACAATGTCCTTGAAACATAAGCCCTCAACTTATTTTGTAAAATTGATATCAGTGCCATTCTAAAAGTTGTGAAGAAAAATAAACCAATTTCATGTCAAAAATATTAAATAACATCTAATAAAAGCTCTTGATAAAATCCAATGACAGTCTTGGTCATTCATAGGGAATTAAGTATATTTATCTAAAACACACTAGTTCATAGTGAAAGCTTAATTAAAAGATAAACATATTTTATGTATATTAATTAACATTTCTTTCTCATCCCTAGGTAATGCTACAATGAAATAAAATAAGATGAATATGAATCATGGAAAGTAGAATGTTTGAAAATATAAAATATCAACTGTAACACACTTCAAAATAAGAATAGCTCTTGTTTAGATAAAAAGAATGTAAAAGAAATCAATAGATTTCCTTTAAATGAGAGTGAGAAAGGAAGATAAAAATAGATAAATACATTAAAAAGTCTGCATATAAATAAATCAAAATACTTTGATACAGAAATGAGACGAATGAGTAGAGAAACAGGCTACATTTTCAAATGGGAACAGTAAATGTTATGAAGTATGTTGAGTTTTGTCAAAAATATTTTCAAGAATAACCTACCAGATTGCTGAAGTTTCCTAATTAACCTCATATCCTGTAACGAGTTGTTTTGGCGGGTATTTTCACCTCTTTTTGTGCAGTGTGACCGTGAGTGAGTCTTTGTATGACCTTGCTTTCCATTTTACAAGTGCTGCCCTACTGTGGCCCTCAAGTACTCACAAGGCTTCACTTGTACAGTTATAGAAAAGTCGTCCATTTCCAAACTTTGGAAAAATAGCTGCACAAACCTTATTCATAACCTCTGTTTCCTCATCTTCATGATACTAATAGAAATTGTGCAGATGGTGCTTCTACTTCCTACTTCTGACACCTTGAAAATATTCTCTTCATTAAAATAAATTTTCAAGATATAGATCAACTGATGTCACTGTCTTATTCAAAAGTCTATGATGGTGCCCAATTGCCTAGAAGTGTTATTTCTAAACTTTTTATTATAACTTGACACACTCTGAGATCAAGACTCTATCTTTGCTTTCTCTGATACATCTTCTTTTTTATTAAATCATCTTTATTGCTTTATTATGAATATGCATCATAATTGTATTAATAGTAGTTGTCCCATTTTTTAGATAATAAAGAAAAGGTAAATATTCCACACTTGCATAGACTACAATTGCCAGGTACACCATTTAAATGCACTACATTTTGCCTACAGGTCTGTATGTGTGCAAAGTAGGAGAAAAGTCAGGGATTTAACCTTAAGTAAGAATATAATAGAAGTTAAAAATAAATATAATATGCACAAACAATATGTTTGAACCATGAAGAATCATAGCAGGTAGAAACCAAGAAAAATATTATTCCTGAAAAAAACACACTAAATAAAGGTAATCAAGAAAGCAGTAATTTATAAATACTGCATTTTCCATATGTATTCATCTATTTGTGGACATATAGGTTGTTTCTAAAACAGAGCTATTATGATCTGAACTACAAACAAGAGAGTGCATGCATCAAGAATGAATTAGACATGATAGGTGAATATCTGACAGTGCAGTTATAGTAATGACTATCATCTTTTTTTAAATGAGCATTTAAAGCACTGGGAATTTAGCTCAGTGGCATCAAGCCTTTCTCACAAGTGCAGCGTTCTGAGTTTAAACCCTGGTACCAAAATAAAATAAAATAAAGAACATCTATAGGTTCCATCTTGAGAAATTTTGCTTAGGCAGATTTGGTGATGAGTATGGGAAATTTTATCTGTAGAAACCACTCTAAGTGTCTGTAATGTCTGAAATTAGCTGTCCCTTTTTGGTAGCGGTATAATGGAAGAAAAGAGAACTAACATTTTTACTGTCTACAGTCTGCCAGTTCCTGTATTTGGCATCACAGTAGTCATGTAGACAGACAAGTACATAGGTGAGGCGCATCGATTGCAAGTTCTTAAATAAATTATATGTCAATTGTTTCAACATGATTTAAAGTTAGTTATCATCACCTTTATTGTACATATGAAGAAACATATTCTGAATACAACATTCTCCATCGTGCAGAGCTTGACATATTTGTTGCCCTTATTCAGTTTACAAAGACCAAATAATATGGACTATTTGTCTGGCATTGAGTAAACTAAAATAACTGAAATGAAGTTTATTAAAGATGATAATAGAGGTAGTAGTCTACTATGGTAAAGGGAAAAGTATTACCTATGGCTGAGGAGAACTTTGTATTGACACTAGAAGCAGGAACATAGAAGATAATCCATATAGATGTTTCAACGTATGCCTTCATTATAGAAAGGTAAACAAGCCAAATGTCCATCAACTGGAGACTGACTAAAGAATATGTGATTTTTCTATATAATGGAGTATTACTCTGCCATAAAAAATGACAAATTTGAGCCATTCATACTCAAATGGATGTACCTTCAGGACATACTCATAGGTGAAATAAATAGGTCACAGATGAGTAAATAACATATCTTTTCTCTGATATGAGAAACTGAAAATGTAAATGAGTTTTAAAATGTATATTAGATATCATACAATATAAACTATTCAAAGGGAACTGGGGCAGGGGTAAGTAATGAGGGAAAAAAATTGTGATGGTAATCAAAAAAGAAACAAAGCTTATATATATAGGGGATGGAGAGTTGTACGGTGGGTAGGTGAATGAGAAAAAATGAGAATCAAGTCATGTCATATACTGGTACAAATTGTTAATGCTGAGTGTGATCATAATATGCATAGAAAATGTATCCATTTCACACTAAAAAGTAACCTTTTAAGAATTACCAAGATAATAATTAACAGTCTTTAAAGTTTTAACATATTCCTACCCACTTAAACCACTGATAGTATATGTATGACTGTCCTATTGAGGCACTGTTGGTTAATTCTGTTGGTAAAGAACAGATAAAAGTAGTTAAGTCAATCTGTACTAGTGGTAAAAGCCTCCCAGCAACAAGTCATATGAGGCAAAGCACCTTTATGAATATGTTCAAAATGCAAACTCTTATTGACCAAACATTGTGTATAACATCATTGTTTAGGATAACAAGAAAGAGCTCTGGATGTTTGTCGTCACCTTACAGAGTCTTGTTTGTGAATCAGAACAACCTTAGAAGTGGACTGATGAAGATTACAAGTCATTAAAATGTTAATTGTCACTAAAACTCTAAATGGCCAACAGTGACATCTCTTCTCTATTTTCCTGGGTGAAAAAATTTTCTTTCTTCTGTACTCATTCCTGGGCTTATTAAGAAAACAAGAATATTTCACAAAAGACAGCTATTCCCTAAAAACTAATATTACCTTGGGCTTATTGTGATAGCTCTTAAGATAATTTAAGATTTTTTGATTTCAAGTAGACTTGGAATTGATTGTGTGGATCCATGTCTCTGAAATGGTTGTAAAAGTTTTGAAGGAAAGTAAGTACCTTAGTTTATATGTCCAAGGGGCACTATCATAAAATTCAACAAAGCATAGTACTACTTCTTTCTTTTAAATTAGCTGGACATTAAGATTTAGAGAGTTTTTATAAGGAATATACTGTACCATTCATTGAAAAACAGGATATTTTAAAATGCATTGTAAAAATCCTTTAAGATTAAAAAAGATAAAGGATGCATCATTCTTGCAAAAACAAAGTAAAATAGATCAACAAGTTTAAATATGTTACTTGAAAACCAGAAATTAATGACAGAGTCATACAACATAAAGGAGAAAGTATGGTGCAATGGAGAAAGAGTTTAAGAAAGTAATTCTTGGGGGAATTAATAATTATATCCTTCTCATTTTTACTTTGATATAACATTAAATCACTCTTAGTATTTCTCAGAAACTTTGCTTCTCTTCTGAATAACAGGAAGCGCTTTTATTGAACTCAAAATAGGAGTGTGTCTAGATATATATATATATATAGATAGATAGATAGATAGATAGATAGATATACAAAGCACTTTGTTACCAAGTCTCCTTGCTCAACATTTATAATTGAGTCCCTTATAGAATGTTTGGAATTCAAAATTTAAAATGTAAATGCTTTATTACATCTTTTACACCATCATTACCAAAAGAACTAATATCAGAAAGACAAATATACAATATATATTAGCCTTTTATTTTGGATGACCTAGCTCATATAAAACTACAGAAGCAATTAAAATTAACACATATATAACCATTACTCAGTTTCAGAAAATTAACCACAAAGGATGTAAAGAACTGAAAGTTATTGCATTTTCATGGCACAAAGATTCAGCATTGTTAAGGGGTCAGTACTTTCCCATGGTTCAACAAAGAAAGATGCAAATCTGATGAAATTTTGAGCACTGTATTTTATGGATATCAGCAAATTGATTGTAAATTTTTATGTAAAAGATCCCAAATAACCAAGTCAATATTTTATTAAAAGGAAGAAAAAAGTTAGAGGCCCAATACTACCAAATTTCAAGCCATATTGTAAATATAGAGTAATCAAGAAAATATGGTATCAATAATGGAAGAGGTGAATAGATCAGAGAGAGAAAGGAGAGAGCCAGAGAGAGAGACAGAGAAAATGTGTGTATACATATACATATGTATACATACATATGTATACATATACATATGTATATGTCTATCTATATAGACTTGAGAGCTCACAGTGTCATTAAGTAGGCCAGAACTTGTCCAAGGCTCCAAAAATCCTAGGACCATAAGCATGACACCCTTCCGAGCGCTGACCTTTGGAATGGAACCCCAAATGCACAAGCAACAAAAGCAAAAGGAAATAAAAGAGATTATATCAAGTTACAATATCTGCCAACAAAAGAATCACATAAATTGAAGAGAAAAATTAGGATGCCAGAAAAAACTTGTAAGTCAAAAGATTAATACCCCAAGTATATAATGATCCAATTTAACAGCAAAACAAAAATCTGATTTTGAAAATGTGTAAAAATCAAAATCATTTCTTCTCAATGGAAAATACAGAAATGGCCAATATATACATATACAAATATTCAATAACACTAATCATCAGAGAAATGCAAATGAAAAACACAGTAACCTATTGCCAGTACTGTTAGAATGGTTATTAAAGGTTAAAAAAGATAAATCCTAAGTACTGGAAAAAAATGAAGCAATTGGAACTCTCATACACTATTGGGAAGGACAAAAATTAGTACATTAATGTAAAAAATATTGCAGTTCTCTAAAAACTTAAAAATAGATATCTGTAATCTGATTAAGTAATCCAAGTACCATGCTCTTTGGTATTTTCACAAAGAAGCTGACAAATATGGTCATTATGCCAAATTTGTAGGCAAATGTTATAGCATCTTTGTTCATAATTATAAGAACTCAATCTTTTTTTGTTTGGAGGGAGATTTTTTATTTTTTAAGAGACAAGGTCTTGCTTGGTAGTTTAGGTGGGCCTTCAATTCACTATGTAGCCCAGTATGGCCTCACACTTGCAGTAATCCTTCTGCCTCAGCCTCCTGATTATAATCATAAGAAGCTCAGTGAAATCATAATGTCTTTTATCAATGTAATATATGCAGACAAATATACCTTTATTTACTGTTAAAAATTATCTATCAAGCCATAAACATATGAGATCAAAGCATATGTATATTAGTAAGTGGAAGATGGCTAACTTAAAATAGTAGAAGTCCTATGATTGCAACTATACAATATTCTAGAAGGAGCAAGTCTATTGGAACAGTAAAAAGTTATTGGTCAACATGTTGGGGGTAAAAAAGATGGTTAGTAGAGTACAAAGATTGAATTTCAAGGGCAATGAAACTACTCTTTATCATGCTATTGAGGTAGGTAGTGTCATTTTACATCTGCACACAAAAAGACCCTGTAACTCCATGAATGACTCTGGATGGCAAGGACGTGCCATTGTGGTTCCATCGATTACAATAAATTCACTACCCTGGAAGACAAGGGTAAGCACCTATTCAGAAAGGGGATATATGGGAAATCTCTCTTTGTTCTACTTAGCTTGCTATGCTTTAAACAGTTCTGAAAATAAAGTCTATTGAAAAAGATAGATAATATAAAAGTAAGAGGAGATAAGTGGGGGAAGAGAGAGAAAAGAGAAGGAAGAAAGGATAAAATACAAATTAAGATGTATCTGTACATGTATCAATTCTCTGAGTGGAATAAAATCATGATGTACTACAAACATGGACTAAAATTTTTTTAAAAAGTTAAATAGCAAAGTCTATTGAAAAATGTATAGCCAGCGTGGTTTTCCCTCTATTGCAATTTTCCTCACTTAATTTTGATATAAATCTCATATATTAACATAATTTAATATCTACACATGATCAAACTTTTCACAATACAAAATACTATTATGTATTTAGACTATAATTAGAGTTACATTTATATGAATACAATTATATAATTTTGGATGAACTTTGGAAAAAGTACTTACTGTAGATTAATTTGCAGTAAGAATTTGCTACAGTAAAAGTACAATCTATCATGATTTCCAATAATCAAATTTTTTCAGTAGTTATACTACCTATCATTTCATTCAATTTAATGTAAAGGCAAAGTAATAATAGTTTTATATTTGATAGGTTTTCTTTTTACCAAAGAAAATTAAGATTTTTAAAAATTAGTATAATAAGATCTTAATGTAATTGGTGGGCTTTCTCAGGCTTTGTTTACTGTTTTTCTTATTTTTCCTTGTTAATGGTGAAAATTGAAACTTAGTTTATAATCTTTCAGGGGTTTTCTAGCAACTTTAAGTGTAATCTTATCAGACATTCACCATTTTTAATAGAGTCAGACCTGGGCTTTATTTATTTAGTGTATATATTGACAGACTTGAAACTAAAATGGGGAATTTGTCATATCTCTCTCATGGAGGTGATAGATGTTTACATAAACTAATATAATTATACAATTATTTAGAATATTTTGTCAATAATACAACTTATTAAGTGATACAGCTGAATATCTTTAATTCTAACTCCATGATATAGTGGAAAATAAACTGAAATAAGAGTTTGTTATTCCCAAAGCTCCTAGAAAATTTTGATTCTGATTTTCACAGTAATTTATTTCAATACTGTCTCTGTAGGTCTGATTTTGTGGATAACGTGGATACAGTCATGTGGATAACATATAGTGATGTTATTTGTCATTATCCAGTATTTTTTATAGAGATATTGCTCTTTCAAGTCCTTCTTCTAAGAACTAAGCTCCTTTGTGCTGACAACACTCGCTGCACATTAACACGAATATCTTGCTCTAAGTTCTCAAAAGTGTAGTGGCAAAGACAAACAGCTCCTCAGCCTTAATGGACTATCAGGTGGGGACAAGTGAGTGTTTGAAGAACCAGTCTTAGGCCTTTTGAGAAGCCAGTGCTTAAAGTGAAAGGGATGAGAATGAGGTAAGAAGACGTCGAGAAGACATAACATAATGCTTTTCACAAGCTTGGTGGAATATGCCTTTAATCTCAGCTACTGGGGAGGCAGAGGTAGTAGGAGAGCAAGATCCAAAGTGATCTGAGCAACTTAGCAAGACTCTGTCTCAAAATAAGTAAAAATAAAAAAAGATCTAGAGAAGTAAGTCAATGTTGTCCGGGCTCATTCCTCATACAAAAGTAAATGATGTCAATCTGCAATTAAATTTTGAAAAAAATGAAGTATTAGCAAATGTAAGATAGAACAAATCACAAAAGCACAGGTAAAATGGAGCTGTAGAGGGCAAAACTATTAAAAGTTGACATAAAAGAGGACAAAACCTAATGTTGAGCCTATTAAAATGGAAACTAAGCATTTTTCTTTTTTGTTGCAACTGTAGCCTCAACAATTTAGGAATATAATTAAGATACAGTAGAAACTTAGGAAATATTTAACGATTAAACATATTTTAAGTAAAGTATTTGCCATTTATTCTCCAAACAGCAGAGAGTCAGTGAAGACTATAAATTCTATTTAAAATTTTAAAAGATCACCCTGGCAAACAGTATAAAAATATGCATACATTAAGTGGGGCCAGAAGCTGGCAGACCAAGCAAGGTTTATTTAGGTCTCTAAGTACAACATGATCAAGGATGTTGGCCCAACAATTCCATTTCTATGTATATACCCAAGCGAAATGAAAAGATATATCAAAATGTACACACGAGTGTTCCTCGTAGCAGTAGTAAGAGTAGCTACAAAATGAAAATATGGGGAAAGAATATCAACTGATGGAATTGCATGTATTGACACATGTAGTATAATACTTTTTAGCAAAGAAACAAATCATATGCTGACATGTGCTGTCACATGGGTCTTATGTGAAAACACTTTTTTAACTGAAAGAAGCTAGACTAAAAACGTGTATAAAAGAATTTCATTTAAATGAAATATCATAAATCAGATCAGTAGTTGCTCTGAGTTAGGCAACAGTAGAAGACACTGATCAGGAGCAAATTTTAAGGGGTGGATCATTGCTTCAAATGGAAGAAAAAGGCTCTGAAATTGGATTGTAAAGATAGTTACACAACACTGAGAACATATTAAACTTTTGAATTGTCCACTTTAAATAGATATATGCTGTGTGAATTATACCATAACATGGAGGAGATTAAGGAGGGAAGGAGGGAGAAAGGTAAGGCAAAGATAAAAAAAACAAACAAAAAAAAAAAAACAGGACAAATAATGGCAAGCAGATACTGATATGAAGAATATTATGGAAACAAGTGGAATATTTATTCTCATTCATAAGAGAAATATATGAGCTATAAGTTGCAATTGCTCTTTGGTGAACAGTTATTATGTGACAGACCTTATCTCAATTGCCTTTTGTTTATTATCACTTTTAATATTCATAATAAATATAATTATGTCTATGTTATGTGTGGCTAACCTGAGGCACAAGGTGCTTAAGTTTCTTTCATAATGACTTAGAGTCATAATTTGAACAGTGATGACCGGTTACCAGAATCTGCTGTTAATTGCTGTGGGTTTCAACTTAACCTGTTCCATACCAAAGAGCCGCTTATCACACATCTAGAAACTAAAAATGAGATGTCAGCAAAGCATGTACCTCATCTGCAATGAAGGTATTTTAATGGTTTCGGGAAATACTTCTGACCTCTTTCAATGCAAAATCTAAGAGGATTTTCTTCCATGAAATCATTCTGACAGGCAGCGTAGTTCACTGTGTAAGTTCTGATACTTCTAAGCAGAGCACACAAGTTCAAATCTAAATTCTATGATTTACTATCAGTGCAGTATTTAGAAAGTCATGTAATTAATCTGCACTATAATGTATAATGCATAGTGTCTTGTGATAAAGTATATGAAATAATATATCATACTGTATTTGACATGGACATAAACTCATAAAAGTAATTTATTTTTTATTTTGGAAATCAGACTGTATCTCCCAAAGTTATGTATTTTCACTGTTAAGGTTCTGAATTGCTAATTCTTAAAGGATAATTGTTACTGGGGTGGTAGGTAAAGTATGTACTAACTGAACATCCTCTAAGGAGAGATCTAATTCCTTTAGATTATATAGGAGAATCTGATAGAAATAAAACACAGTTAGATCTAGATTTAATTTAAATGTTCACCTAATTAATACAGTTAATCCATAGAGTCCCTCATAGAATGGTACCAAGCTACAAGTGGTAATTTAAGCAGATAATAAATGCTATCAATGCAATCTCATATCCCCTTTGTGGATAACACATCAGTAACAGAATCTCAAATTAAAATGATTGTAAAGTTTCTACAGAAAGCTTTTCAAGATTCAAGTTTTATTTGCCCAGGAAGAAAAAGACTTGAATGTTCTGTTATTTTCTATTTGCAGATGCATGAAGCAATCACTTTAGCAGATGAATACTCTGTTAAAGTTGTAGCTGGGTTGTTATCATTTAGACTAATCTATGCTGGCTCAGTTTAATTACTGTCTTGTCAGTGTCTGTCTTACTAGGCACACCCAACAAATTTCATAATGGCCTATACTCTAAGAAGGACATATACATGGATATATATATATATATATTATATATATATAATATATATATTATATATATGTACATCGTTACAATGTAACTGCACATTTTATGCAAAGAAAGCGAAAAGAAAACTTACAAGGGGGAGAAAGATGCAGTAAAGATCGATTTGAATGAACTGACATCTGAACATTGACATGGTTACTTACTTCCTCACTTCCTCCACATTAATGACAGTGTTTACCCCTTGATATTGACAAGGATATAATATATCTTGACAAATGATTAAAGAGGCTGCAATAGAGAGTTTATTCCTTTGTACTCAACTGTCCTTCCTTTGGCGTGAAGTGAAAAGCTTACATCAGCTGGAATTTTTAGTAACACCCTTCCGTGGGTTTTTTTTTACAACTGTATAAAACAAGTGTGATAAATTGATTATGCAAAAAGTGTGAGTCTCAGAGGATAGATTAATGGTGAATATATCTTTCTTATAAATCAGAAAATAATGATGTTATATGTTAAAATTAATAGATTTTAATATAAAATCTAAAGGTTTGTGATAAAGAGTTAATGTATTATACCTATCAAAACTTGTTTAAGCAAGTTTGTGGCATTTAATGCTTAATCTAAAAAAAATGCTCAATAAGAAAATGACTAATCTGGGGCAGAGATTTAGCTCACTGGTTCTGGTGCCTGTCGGCTTTGCAAGAGCAAGGGCCTGGGTTCAGTCTCTAGTAACCACATACAACAGTGCTGGGCATGGAGACTCATGCTTACCAGCATTCAGTACCACATACCACAATGCCAGGCATGGCGGCACAGGCCTGTAATCCCAGCACTCAGGAGGCAGAGGCAGGAGGACTGCTGTGAGTTTGAGGCTAACCTGAGGGCCAGCCTGAACTACAAGGCGAGACCCTGACTCAGAAAAGGAAAAAAATATATATATATTAATTAAAAGAGACAGTATTTCAGGTGCTCTGTGGGAGAGAATGATGGAAATTTTAAGCACAAAACTTTCAAATGGAAATTTTGTTTAATTTTTTAAATTGAAATTTTTATTGGTACATTACATATACACGTCATAATTGCACTCCACAATGGGTATTTGTACCAGTATAAGACACAACTTAATTCTTGTTTTTTCCCATAGCCCTACCAACCCTACCATCCGCCTATATACATAAAATTCATTTCCTTTCTTTTTGTTATAATCTCATTATATTCCCCCTTCACCCTATTACACTTTGAGTATTTTCCATTTCACAATATATCAAATGAGATATATAAGCGAATGACACTATGCATGATAGACCAAAATTTTAAAAAAGAAATGATTAGTATCACTGTGGTACATTTGCATTTTGACTATTTATTTGGAACTAATTAGTATTTGGAACTAAGAATGAAAATTATTCTCTCAATTTCTGCTTTCCATTTCTGTGTTTCTATATCCTGATAATTGACTTCTGTATTTTAAATGATTTTTTTCTCTGTCACCGCATCTATCAAATATGATTTTTTTTTTGTTGCAAGGCTTGAAATAATTATTCCAAAGTGTCCTGGACTTCAGAGTTTCTATTAATAAATTTGTTATACTGGTGTGATTATCATGATAGGTGATTTGGAATATCTCAGTTATTTTCTTTGTTGTAATATTTTGGAATTTTTATTATGACATATCATACAACAGTGTTTTAATATTCAAGTCTGCTTGGGTTTTCCAGTGCCTGTTTATCCATCCATCTCATTCCCTAGATTTGGAAAACTTTATGCAAAAGACATTCTATTTCTTGAATAGTATTTTAATCTTTATTACTGTTTGAATTTTCTGGCACATACATCTTTCCTCTGAGCCCTGCTGTTCTTTCTTATTCATTTGGCTTTCCACTGACACTTTCAGTGGGCTTTTTTGACTACTGGAGATTTTCATTTACAGGATTTCTGTTATGTCTTTATCAGAAGCTTTATCTCTTTACTGAAGTGCTCTTTCATGTCTGCCATTATCTTCTTTAACGTACTCACCATTTACTTACATCTTCTTTGGTTTCATTGATCATTTTCAATATAAATTTTAAAATTATTTGGCATTTTTTTCACTTCAGTATCTATGGAATCAAATTTGTGGTACCAATACATTTTTGGAATCATCTTATTATCTGTTTTCTCATCATTCTTGGTTTTGTGCTGAGCTTTGGACATAAGTTGCGATGGATATTTGTACCACTATTTTGTGGAAGTTTTTTAAGTGACTTTCTCTTCATGCTGTGTACAAGTCTCTGAAAATGTCTTAGTGTGAAAAAACTCAATCAGCTTATTCAAAGTGTTATGTTCAATCTCTAGCATTGTTTTGTAAAGGAAGAATAAGTAATTATTATTCAGCTTTTGCATGGCTGAGACTCAATGCATAATATCCACAACTTAAACGAAAACAGGTTTAGTTTCACAGATGGTTTCACACCGTGGTCAGCTTATTCCAAGGCTGACATATCATAATAAAACAGTGTGGTGAAACACAGTTTCTTTGTTCTGGAAGTAGAGCAGAGCAGTACCACAAAAGAATGAGCAAGATGCCATATACAGCACCAAAGACCAAGTCTCCAGTACCCACTCAGACATACCAGGTATCTGTCTTGGTAAACTGCTAGAGGTTTCTGGATTCAAGGAAGTTGACACATCAGAATTAATAGTCATAATCTACCACTTGTCCATGTCATGTCCAAATACTTATCTTTTCAAACCATAGTCAATCTACAAAATAAGACAATAGCAAATTCATAATTCCACCTAACATAATACAACTATAACACATACAACTTGAAATGCAAAAATATCTTTTCCAAAAAAGCTCAACAGTCTAAGAATTCCACAAGAGTTCAAACCCAAGTTCCTTCTGAGGTACAAGGCAGACTCTTAGCTGTGAACCTTTGTAAAAATTGCAACCATGTTACATAATCACAAGGTACAATGGTACTGTATAAGGATTCCAATTCCCAAAAGAAGAACTGAGTAGGAAATAATCAGATTAACCAAGACATAAGTCAAGTAGGGAAGACACTAAGTTGTAGACTTGGCATCTGGTGCATATGGAGTCAGATATTAACTCCGTGGGGACAGAGCAAGCTCATTAGTTTGGCCTTGCTTGTTTCAGCCTACGTGGCCTCTATTAGGCTAGTGCAACCTTGGGAAGCAGCTTTCTTCATAGATATTCCATGTTGCTGTCATGCCAGACTGCCTGATGTCTACACTGAACCACTGGCTTTACTTCTATAGACTCACATGCTGCCCTCTCAGGGGCTACTTGTCTGACCTACAAGCTTTCTTTGAAAATGTTTGTGGGATGGTTTATGATATCATAACTTTTGTATTCTGTGTGCCAGTAAAACCAGCATGATGTATATGATGCCAAGATTGGCTGACAGCTTGAGCATTCAATAGGAGACCATGGACTTTGGTTGCTGTAGTTTGTGAGTACTCAGATGACCAAAGGTGGTGAAATAAATCTCAGGAAACCACTTCTTAGGAGACCCATCTCAATCAAGAATTGCTGGGATTCTCTTCTTAAATGAAATGTTTGAACTTTTGCAGCTTTGGTACTGTGATAGACAGTCTTACTGATTCCTGAGATGTCCCCAAATAATTTTTCTGCTTATCCTTGTATGAAATATTTTTTTCTTTTAAATGGTGTTATTATCTTTATCAGTTGTATTTCCTTGGGCCTCATCTTTAAACATGGTGTCATTTGGGCTCATATTTACATTTTTCAAATTGTTCTACTCTGCTTTTGCATCTGATCATAATAAATCTTGCAAATGCTTGAGATATGAGCAAAATGTAGACAAACATTCTATGAAGGTATAATACACAGGGTCTATATTCTGAATACCAATATATTCCTTCTTGTCCAATTAAACACCCTGAATCTGGCTTTTACTGTCCACATTCTTAACAATGTTTTGATCATCTGAGCTCTGTCAGGAATTGGCAATTCAGCTCTGCTTCCTGTATTCTAAGGTTTCTCTAGACCAACTGTACAAATACTTTTAGTAAACCAGTTCCAACGGCTTCTTAACCACTCTTCTAGGTACAACCACAGTAACACCTTCACTCCTGATACCAATTTATTTATCACTCAGTTTTACTGTTAGTGAGCCACAGTTCTCAATATCTATAACTTAAAAGAAAAGAGTTTTCATTTGTCTGAATTTCTGTCCATGATTGACTGTCTGTAAAGCTAAAACACTGACACAAGAGGGCACAGTGGAAAAAAGCTGCTTGTTTCATAGAGTTAGGCATCAGGATGTACTGTGCCAGAGAGGAATGGGTGTAGGGCTACATACAGAACCCCCAATCACCTTTCTTTGACCAACCCCACCACTGGACACCCAGGAACATGCTTTACTTTAACAGAAACCATATAATAATAATAAGCCATAAAATTAAACCAAACATTCTGATTGTAGTTGCCATTTGACCTGGCCATCGCTCTGCTAGGTATATACACACAAGAATTAAAAGATTCATATCACAGCGACATATGTGCACCCATGTTTATAGCAGCTCAGTTTGTGATTGCTAAATCTTGGAAACAACAAAAATGTCCATCAACTGGAGACTGGATAAAGAAGATGTGGTTCTTTTATAGAATGGAGTGTTACTCTGCCATTAAAAATGATAAGATTGAGTCATTCATTCTTGAATGGATGTACCTTGAAGATATCCTCATAAATGAAATAAATAGGTCACAGATGTGTAAATATCTTATCTTTTCTCTGGTATGAGAAAATGAAGTTGTAAATAAGTTGTAGTATATATAGCTCATATTGTGAAATAGAAAATATTTGAAAGGGAAAGAGAGTGTAGGGATAAATAATGAGGGGATCGAGAATGTGACAGTAATAAAGAACAAAGGAAACAAAGATTATGTATATCGGGGGTTGGGGTTGCAGAGTGGGGGGAAGGGGAAAAATGAGAATCAAGTCATGTCATATTCTGGTACAAACTCTCAGTGTTTAATGTGATGATAATGTGTATTCATAATGTACCAATAAAGATTTGAATTTTTTAAAAATAAGATAAACCAAACATTCAAAAATAATGTATACTGGTAATGTTTTAGTACAAGATTAGAAAATGAGTTCTAGAATATATAGTAGATATTGTGAAATAGAAAATATTCAAAAGGAAACGGAGTGTAGATTAAGTTGCAAGGGGAAAAATAATGTGATGGTAATAAAAAAAAGGAAACAAAGCTTATGTATATAGGGGGCAGAGGGTTGTAGGATAGGTAAGGGAATGGGAAAAATTGAGAACTATTGTGCCATAAACTGGTACAAATTCTCAGTGTTGAATGAAATGACGATGTGTATATATAATGTACCAATAAAGATCTGAATTTTAAAAAATTAGAAATGTGAGAGGAGAGACTTGAAATGGGATATGAAAAGAGGGAGAGAAAGAATTAAAAGGAAAGGAATATAAGTGGAAAGTGTGAGAAGAGTTAGCAAGATTGAATCCAATTAATGATCAGCAGAAACAACAATTTATAAAACCCAATTAAGCAACTGATGTGGGAGACCATGTCATAAGAGGGAAAGACAGCATGGAACCCAAAGCAATAACTGACACTCACACACATTCACATACACACATACGCACTTGCATACATAGAAAAATAAACTATGCCTCTCTGTGAGGATATTTACACTGAAGGTAGTTATTTCCCTTTTGCTTCTATTGTTGAACACTTAGTTCCTCTAAGTAGGTAAAGAGTTTACCTACTTATTGCATACATTTTTAGTATAGAAGAGGAGCTTGTATAGAAGACGAGATTCCATACATTCCATACTATTCCATACATTTTTAGTATAGAAGAGGAGATTGTGAGTACACAAAGCTCACTCAATTCATTGAGGCAGTCTTTAAGGCATGGTAGTGATTCCCCACTCTCAGAATGTTCCATGTTCTGTCCCCTTTAAACACATAAAGATACCACACACTATAGATATTTTTTCACTATTTCTTTTTGTTCCTAACAAGTTCACATTGAATCCTATCATTTGGTCAGAGATTATAAGGAAGAGTCAGATTCATTTGATCTGATGGTCAGATTAATAACAAGAGTGAGGTGGTGGCTTACTATAAAAAGTAACACACAGTCTTATAATTCTGCAAACAAATTAACTTGATACTTTTGCTTATTTTCCAATCAAGCACTAATTTTTAAACAATGAACATATTACTCTAAGAAACGAATAACTTTCAGACACCTATTTTAAAAACCATGTTTGCTTCTGTGTATGTGTACATGTGGGTACACATTGTATTTTAACTAATTTATAAATATTACAGTGAATTGTACAAAAATCTGTTTAAGGACTGGAGATTTAGCCCAGTGGTTCCAGCACCTGCCTTGCAAATGCAAAGGCTGGGTTTTTTTCCTGGTAACCACACACAACAATGCCAGGTGTAGTGACTCATTCCCACCAGCAATTAGTACGACATAGCACAGTGCCAGGTGCAGTACCTCACACTTGTAATCCCAGCACTTGGCAGGCAGAGACAGGAGGATTTCTGAGTTCAAGGCTCACTTGGGTTACATAATGAGCTCAGGATGAATCTGAAGTACAAAGCAAGACCTTGTCTCAAAAAAAAAAAAATCTGTTTAAAATTTTAACTAAATGAAAGAGTTCCTATACTGTGCAATAATAATGTCATGTACACTCACAAACACACACACACATTTTTGTTTTGTTTTGTTTTGTTTGAGACAGGGTCTCGCTTTGTAGTTCAGGCTGACCCTGAGATCAGCCTCAAACTCTCATCACAGCAATCCTCCTGCCTCTGCCTCCCGAGTGCTGGGATTACAGGCATGAGCCACAATGCCCAGCACTGTGGTATGTGGTATTGATTGTTGTTGGGTGTGAGTCTTCACACTCAGTATTGTATGGGGTTACCCAGGATGGAACTCTTGAGCTTGCAAGACTGGCACTGGAACCACTGAGCTAAATTTCCACTCCCCAACACATACATTTTTGATTGGTGTGAAAATAATCACATTAAGTTCCAGGTCAGCAGGCACAAAGAACCAATCATTAATAAATGCCCATTTTATTCATTTTATATATGAATGTTCATAATGTGTCATATATACAATAAGACTTTAATTACTTTGAGTGGCTTATTTTTAGAGCAAAATCTGTTAGTATATTTTAGAAATACTGTAGATTAAATTTTGTATGACATTTTTACTGTGTCACCCTATGACAGTATATATTCGCATACTAATCCTTGAAAGAGAAAGTATAATGCAATAATACCTCATATACTAAATTATTCCCTCTATCATCTGCTTTATTTTATAAAGACAATCTGCAGAATTACCAAAGCTACTGTATGTTCCTTAGGAGCCTGTCACCTATTCCCAAAGAGGAAATGCCACCGTTCCTACGTTCTCGTGAACTGCCTAGTATAGGCTTTACCTCTCCATATTCATTTATATCCAGCATTAGATTATTAGCTCTTTGCGGCCAGGAAGTACACTCTAAACATTTTGATCCTACCAGAGGAGCAAAGCTACAAACGCATATTTGATTAAGAAGTAGCGGTAAGTGAAGAGCACTTATCTCAATCTATTACGCTTTATTGTAAATAGTGTACATCTCTAATGAGCACTTTCTTTACCTAATGAAATGCTTAAGAATTGAAAAACTATTATATGCATGTACTTCTTTCTCCAGAACACAAATTAGGTACTGGATAAACCAGGTGTTGACAAATTTTAACTCCATATCTAAAAAGTAAAAGAATCATAAGAATACACACTACAAAATATCCTGATGTTTCTGTGACCTTCTTTAGATTGTAAGAACAATGCTGGTTGTATTTTCTGCTGATCTGAGTACAATGGAAAAATTAGCCTCCCCTAAAGCCTGAGGCTCTTCATGCCTTTGCTTCTAGTTTCCAAGATGCAATTCTTTCTGAAAATACTTATTGTCCTTCCTGTGAGAGATGGATTTGAGAGACATTATGGATATATCAGATAATGCTTTCTCTAGAAATCTCAAGAATAGTCCCTAAATAGATTACATGTCTCTTGGTATCAATACAGATTTAAGGCTAATATAAGGGATTTCCTGGTGCTGAATTTCAATTACCCTGTTAAGACATCTATTTCTAGCAGTGTACTTTTCACCTGAACCATCTATGCATTCAATGCAAGTATAGACCTCTTTATACATTTCAAACAAAATTTTGTAGAAGCCACTATGATAATAAATGTTTTCAAACAGAATAATACATTTGGTGTGAAATTTCAGAACTAAAGCTTGCATGTAATATTCACTTTTGAAATTAAGAGACTTGTAATTATAATTATTAAGTTAAATAATAGTTTCTATTAAATTATTCTAGAATTCAGATTGAATGACCAATGGATAGTTTCTGAGAACAACAAAGACTTTAGATATTCAGTCACTGATCTGACATTGTTAGCTGCAGTTTAGAATCAAACAAAGCATTTTCCTTAGAATTCAAAATTCACAAAGCCTTGTGAACAGGTCAAGCCGCACTGTAATGCAGTACATCTGCTCCTGCGGTTGTTCCATTTCTTAGATGAAATGTCATTCAGATGGTGTTCTCCCTATTCCCACCTGAGTGCTTAGCCTATTCAGAAGGCTCATGGTGAGAAAGATTACTTATTCATGAAAGCAGGGTTTCTTTGGTCACCACAGATTTGATTGGCATTAGTAGCAACTATATCTGACTCCCAATGATTTAAATATTCATTAGAGCATAATCATGGCATTTAAATATCTAAGCACTAGAAATTTCAAAGTAATTCTCATTTTAGAATCAATATAGCTTATTTTACATACATGATCTAATAAAATTTAAAGAATTACATTCCTCTTAACTTCATTCTGTGGGAAACAACCATATGGAATTGAATCCAGTTCCAATATCCCACCACAACATCCTTATACTACTAACAAAATTTACCTGAATATTTAAAATGATTAAATGGCTTCTTGCAATAACTGTATATTTAGACCTCCATTTGCATGAATGGCCTTCCTGTGATTACAGCAAAACTACATTTTTATGACTGGATTAGTATACATAACATCAAAAGTGTTTCATATCACTCTTGGAGAATGATTTCATAAATGGCCTCTTAGAAAATAAGCTACAGCATGAATGGATACACAAAGATGGGTATATATGTATTTCCATACATTGCTATCGCTTAAACTCATACATAACAGACACAATGGAGCCCACTGAATTATTATAAGAACCAAGTTCTCTAGTGTCTCACTTATCATTGAGTTATAATAATCTTTACAGAATGCAGGATATCAATTTACTATGAACATACACTAAAGTCTATATTTCAGTGAAAGAATTCAAACTATATCCACTTTTTTTTGAAACAAAGTATAACTTTGTAGTTCATTCTTTTCCTGAACTTATTATGTAGCCCAGGTTGGCCTTGAACTCTCAGCAATCCTCCTGCCTCTGCCTCCCAAGTGCTAGGATTATAGGTGTGAGCCACTCCACCTGGTTTATATCCACTTTTTAAAATATACAAGAAAACAAAGATAATGTTAAAATTTTTCTTATTAATTTAGCTTATGGACAAATGTATTCTTATAAAATAGCTTTGTTTGCTCATAACTGACATATGAATACAAACATGACATATTTTAATGGGGAAATTTTTGTAAGTTTTAGTGTTTGTATTCACCTAGGAAATACAAATAATGACTATAGCAGTCAAACTCAAAAGTTTCCTTATGTGCATTAGCAATCTCTTTCTTTCCACTGCTCCTCCCCCATTTTTAGGAAGGTATTGATGTTTTGTTTGAGATTATAGATTACTTTATAATTCACAGAGTTTTGTATAAATGTGCAATTCTTATTTTGGCTTCTTCCATCAAGTATGAGATTCATCCATGTTGCTGCAGTTAAGAATAGTCCATTTCTTTTCTTTTCTTTTTTCTTGCTGAGTTTCATTTCATTGTATAGATAGGTCACCATTTTAAATAATGACTTAAGTTTATCATGAATATTGGGTTTGTTTCCAGCTTTTGGCTATTACAGCTGTTTTGTTCATTCATGCATAACTCAGCCTGAAGACATGTCTTAAATTCTTTTGATAAATAGAGAGGGTTGGAATGACTTAGTTTTATGCCGAGTTCACCTTTATCTATCTAAAAATCTTCCCATTTGTTTTCTTACATGCCTGTGTTATTTTGCATCTCTGCTAGCAGTTGGTCCCAGTGAGTTGTATGTATCTATATTAGAGGGGAACCATCGGTTCCGTAAGCAACATATAGTAGGCATGGTAGGTCCTTGTATACAAATTGGAAAATGTTAGCTCATATATATTTATAGAACAGATTTTTCTTTTACTCTCACAAGTAACAGACTATGATGAAGTGCATTTATATGAACAAATCATATTTTCTCTTGTCTTAGAATTTGTCTAGTACTGAATTCTAAGTAGTTTACACACTGTATCATACAAATACTCTTAACAGTCCTCTGAGAGTACATCCTAAATCTAAATCCTTTGAGGAAACTCAAGGAACAAATAAGTTTTCCATGGACATAAAACTAATAAATGACATTAGCCATTGGATTTTGCAGTTCCTGAGCAAAATTTAATTTCTCAGTCATAATATGATATTCTCTTTATCTACATAACTGAGCCCTTGCAATTTGTACTACAAAACTAATGTATGTGTAATTTCCAAAGATCTGAAATAATTGCTTCACAGTATTATCCAGTTTCATTTCTAGATTTTTGGGAAAAGATCTCCATATTTGACTATAATCAGAAATCTCACCCCAAAAATGTGTTTTTCAACAGACATCTAACTGCAATATTCAATTCTGACTTTTCTTAACTGATTATTTAATAATATCCTTTCTTAATATAAAAATGTAAAACGAATTCACACAGTAAATCATCATACTGTCAACTATTAAACCATTCAGATGTATTCACGTCTCATACATTTCTCACATAAAAGTGAGAATAACTGTGAACATTTTAATATCATGTTACTGACAACAGAAATAAAATCATCTAACTCTAATCTCAAAGTCAAAGGAAAAATCAGATTACCTTTATACAGTCACTATTTTGGCAATCTACATACATTTACTCATCAGAAAATATGTCAGGGATTTTTATTGTGTTAAGGAGTGTATAACTCAGAAACATTGAATCTAATTTCTAAATATTTAACTAAGAGAAATTTTATAAGTAGGATAGAATTTCTTAGTTAAATATATACCAATTTCTACACGCAGAATCAAATTTCAAATTTTGAAACAACCTACATAAAACATTTTATAGAGCAGCAAGATGAATAGACTTCCTCTAAAACTATCTTTGAAATATTTCATATATATTACAATTAGCACCAAGTATGTATGGGCATTTTATAAATATATAAATTTATAAATTTAAAGTTTGAAAGTATTTACAGTTAAACCTCAAAATGACACAAACACCTTACCTGGGCTGGGAAATTCTAGAGTTTGATAAAATATGGGTGTCTGCATGCGTATGTGCACTTACAAATGTGATAAAAGAAGAGACACCTGAATCCAAAGTGAAGAACAAACTGAGTAGAGAAGGTTTTGTTAAAGGAGCCAGACATTTTTGTTTATGTATTGGTTCATCTTGACCACATTATAGAAATGTAGCAAAGATTTTTTTTTTTTAATAGCACACTTGATCCTCTCTTTCCTTCATCTACCGCTGTTCCCTATTGCTGGTCACACACAAACAGAGGAAGGAAGACAGGAAGCCTATGTGTTATTTAGAGTTACCCCCAGAGACACATAGCTTAATGGGAAAGGCACAACGTGGATCTGGGGAAACTCATTGAAGATATTCAGCAAGTGGTCTTTGCGTTTGTACCTGAAAATCACTTTCATCTCTTCCTTTTTGTACATGCATATTTATAATTGATTTATTTAGAGGAAAATATTGTAATAAAATATTTTGTTAAATTACAGTATTCTTACAAGGTTTTATATTAGCAAGTTGTTTTTACCAAAAAGCCAGTACCAAGACACATAATTCTTTCCTAGTTTTTCTCTTTATTGTAGGGATGTACCTTTAGAAGCAAAAATGGGAGTTTGAGAAATATGAGGCATAATAAGGAATGACTTTTTAAATTGTGACTTTGCAATACTGATTTTAGTTACATATTTAAAATTATTTAATTAAGGTATATCTTTCATCATAAATGTAAAGTAAAGAAAGTAGGGGGAAATCTGAGCTATTTTCCTGAATATTTGGTTTTTAAAGTTGCAGCTAGTAGAATAATGTTCAGACATCTATTTTCCTACTTCAAGAACAATGATTGCCGAGTCTTACCATTCTATCTATGATGAAAACTCTAGAGCTGTAGAATTGCTTTTTGCGATTGCTTTTAAGGATTTCCAAATATGCAAAGCTTACACCTTGTAGAAAAATTAATAAAACATGACACAAAGGACTCCATTTTAAAGTCCTTGAATAAAATATAGTACTGTTCATCCTTGTCATTTTCCTCTGCTAAAATTTCAAATGGGGAGGAAAAAAAGCATAACTTCAATGTCATAATTGTGTATATTGACTGTTACTTTAAAGAATGTATATACATATACAACTTTATATATTACATAATTTATTATATACAATTATATACAATATAATTATACAGACATAATTATAACTGATATATTATCACATTCACTTTATCATATTCCTTATCATTGGTAAATTTTTGAAAAACTTCTACTACAGTGATTTTTTTAAAGTGAATAAAGCATTAGCAAAACAATTTATTCAATCGTGAATATGTATTTTATTTTTATGTAATTAGTACAAAGTTATTCAGCTGGGAAAAATTTTAACTACTTATTTCTTTTTTTTTAAGGTGATTTTTCCTCACACTAACAGAAAGTTCAGCAATTCAAGTAATTACACACAGATCATATTAATTCATAATTCACTACATTACTAATGGGTCCTTTTGTTATGTCCTTCAGCCAAGTTCAAAATGTCAAATGGGAACCATTAAATAGAATTCTGTCTTCAACGTTTACATAGATCAAAATGAGTCTGTATCTGTCACTTCTATGAAAACTGTCCACAACAGATTTAAGTAGAAATTTTCTTTTTCTTTTTAGTATAATTTATGAGATTCATAAGAAGTTTATCAAATATTTTAACAAAACTTAAGAATCATTTGTTAGCAGGGTCTTGTGGAGCATTCGTTGCCTCTCCATAGCATTCCCAGTGTTTTTATCAAACACTTCAAACTAATTTATGTTCTACTAACATTAATTTTGGTAAAACTTGGGTCACTGTCTTTATGTGGTTAGTGCCTCTTTCTAGTTAAATTTGACCTAAGAAACAGTATTTGAAGTGTCATTCCTTTTAGTTCCGCTGGCTAATTTTTGACATTTGCAAATATCCCCAAACATATATTTTTTCTCTTAATACTCTTTTTTAGATTGCACCTATAAAATTAAAATTTTGTCTAAAACAACTTTAATTTATAAGTTCTGCTATGACGTTAAAACATCTATTCAACAGCATTTTACATACATCGATGTCCTTCCTCCTGAGTCTATTAAGGTACATTTATCATAAGCATTTATTGAAACAACTACACCTTATAGATATATCACCAGGATTTCCTTCAGAGTACAGTGCTGTTTTTCTCACTTTCTCACTCATTAGTTATTATATGTCTGATGATCTAATTTGCCATATTAACCTATAAATAATCGGCTTACTGTCAAGTATATGGTATTTTCGTTTTCAACTCAGTAAACAAAATAACATGTACTCAAATTGAGAAATTAAATAAAATCACTATTGTTCCAATCTATATTGGACCTCATACAAACATGTTGAGAAAAACTTGTTGTGTGTCCAACAACATGGGATAATTGATTAGATTTCTTAATTTTCTGTTAGTTAATTTGGTGATGAATAAAGACAAGTTATATTTGATATTTTAAAAGTCTTATTTTCCCCAAAAATAAAATCTTGCGAAAGATAATGGATATCACTAATATTCCAAAGTTTAAAAATGTTGGTAGGAATTCTTGGAAATATATATAGAAAAGTTCATATATCCTAAGATTAATGAATTGTCATCCTCAGTCAAATAGAATAGTCACAGTACCCCACAGTGCCCTTTGGGATTCTGTCAAACATCATACTTTCTCTTCCAGGCAGTATTCATTTTCATGATTTGTAACTTCATAGATCTGAATTTTACATAATTCATAAAATAAGCATTCTTTTGAGCCTAAATTTTGGATTTTATTTGCAAGTTTCACCTATTTTATGGCATGTAGTTTGACGTCTATAATTTTCATTTTGAAATGATATCCCAATTCATGAATTTACCACAATTTGTACCTATTCTACAACTGACAGATATTTAAATTGTTTCAGTTTGGTAATGTGAAGAATAGTATTGTCAAGTTGATTGTTTGAATACTTGATTATTTAAGAAAGAATTTTCAATCAATGTTACTTTGAGTTTGCTCATTTTCCAACAGTTCATATATTTTCCTTCTTTTAGGTAAATTTCTTAAAAGAGATATTTTATACATGTTTAAGGTTACCTTTCTAGGTTATTTTTTAGAATTAAAATCTACTAATATAATGTATAAATGTGCAAAATAAACGCATGTACCAAAATCACTGACTTCAGCTGTATAAAGATCACTTTCTTTTTAACAATTAATACACAGGATCAATGTGAATAAAGTCATGTATAACTATGACCAATCCATGTTCTTATAGTTATTCTTGATGACATAAAGAATATCGATAATCTGACATGGCTTATCTCTGTGACTATGAAGTAATTCTCTATGTTCCATACATCTTATTTACATGCCAAATAATCTTCCAAAGGCATATTCAACTCTCATGCACTAAGAAACTGTTCTGTTTTTTCATTATGTGAGGGTATCTTATAAGTCAGAGAGAACTAAAGATTTATTATACAAAGAGTAGTTACAAAATAGTTCTTTTTGAATTATAGTGAAATTATTTTTGCATACATACTGACATTATCTACAGCACATAATGCTTAACATGTCATATGTAAAACTATAAGGCGAAATCTTTCCAAGACAAATGAAAATAAATATATACTTTTAGCCTAACAAGATGGAAAGAAAGGTGAGGTTAGATAAATGTAGGAGGCACTATGACAGACAGGCTCGATGACAAACTAGAGTACATCTAGCAAGAGGATGAGAGAAAATCATGGAAAAAAAAAATATGGAGATGAACTACTACCCTACCCTCCAGGCTGAGCAATAGCTATTGGTCAAACATCATTCTCTGTCCCATAGACACTAAGAAAAACTTTCCTTAGGGGGGGAAAATGATCCACTTAGAAGACAAAGTTCTAAAAAAGAACTACCACACAACAATATAATTGCTCTGCATAAGAGAGACACAATCAAGTGTAGTTAAGTCTAGTTCAAAAGAAGAAATGATGAGTACCTGGGCAAGTTGTTCACCCATATTTCCTGATGTGATAGAAGAGCTGGCTGTATTGTGAGTGGCATGATATTGGTAAGGAAAATTAGGATAGAAAATATTTTTGTAGAATAAAAGAAAATCATCTGAGTCCATACTATATACCTGTTCCATAGAATTACTCAATTGCATTCTGCAAACAGTTATTGAACACCTGTTGTGTATAAGACCAGAGGAAACTGTTGAGACACAAAAGTAAATAAGACATAGCACTTATTTTCAAGAGCTCAGAATTGAGCAAAAGAATGAGAGCTCAAAGAAGAAGAAAGATAACATCATATTGCTGCCAGGAATCTATGAGACTTCTATGATAGCAATATTTAGGAGAAAAATAGTAATTTACAAGAGGAAAATATGATAAACAAACTAAAATTCATATAAATTTTGTAAGACTGTCTTTCTTCCATAGTATCACCTTATCCATGTTTTACATGAAAGAGCCAAGGCTATAGGAAGAGTGCTAAACAGCATTTTGTAAAGACTTTGGCAGGAGATGGAGATTTAATTTCTGGGATACATGATCATATCACAGAAAGATTTGGGAAACTTCTTTATTTGTTCAAGTGAGTGTTTTCAATACTGGTATTAAACAAGAAATTAATTTCTGAGATTTGTTAGCAAGCAGCAGATTCTATTTTTTTCTATAGCTTATAGAGGATATAATTTCTAAAGATACTCTGGAGGATCTGGGTACTGAGATGAGATTGCTAAAAGTTTAGACTTCATTTACTCCTTCAAGGTTGATAACTGACCTGGCTAAGGTTATATTTGAAAAGGCAATTAATTCTGACTGTGTAGAAAGCTATAAACAACACATGAATAAGAAGTTATATTTTCTTTAAAGATACTAAGATGATTAGTATTGTGGAGTGAAAAGATTGCTAACAATTTAGCACAGCACTCAAGACAACAGTATAATTACAACATGAAGCTGATCTGAAAATTATGCAAAACGATGCACTTTCGGATGGTATGTTGTTGGAAATGGGAGTTTAGTTTGAAGAAAAAGTAAAGGATGAAGTGTCCATATCGCAAGTAACAGAAAGACTGACTACATACAAGTGTGGAGGTGGGGTTAAAAAAGAAAAGATATTACTGAAATTAAAATAAACAATACAGGAACATGAGGATGGCACCCCACCTTGGCCTAGGAAGAATACATTTAGACTAAAATGACACAGTGATTGGGTCAGTGTAAATATAAGATAAGCAGGAGAATAATATAAAAGAAAGGATGGATCTGTAATCTACTCCAGCAAAAATAAATCAGTACAAATGATTGATTGGCTTCATATAAATGCAGAGTAAGGGAGGAAGATTTGATAGAGGCAGACTTTGATTCTGAATTAGTGAAAACGAAGGGTAGAATCAGGCGTGTAGAAATATGAAGGGAGAGAGAAGGAGTGGGGGATGGATAAAATGATACTGATAGCATGAAAGTCCCTTTCTCTTTCCCTTTTCTCCTCAACAGCAGAGAGCTAATAATTATGAACACACCGTGTTTTAAGGCTCCAACAGCCTGCTTCCTTCTACGTGGCTGAAGAGTCAAGTTCATTATGTCTGTAGAGACTTGGAAAGCTCACAAGTAACAGTGGTCATTAATCACGCTGACTAAATTCTTCAGCTGACAACAGGATGGTATGGAATAGTGTGAAATTTGTGGTTTTCCAGAGTGTTACGATAACCTACTTTTTGACAGATAAGTTCAGACCCGAGTTTACACACCCCTGTTGAAAGAAAGCTTAGAATAGCACTTGCTTTGTCTTCCACACCGTAAATCAGGACAGCACAAAACACTGCATGTTTCACACATAAAAGAAAAGATACATCATAGCCATTAACCTTCCCCTTGATTGCTGATAAATAAAATAGACCCATTCTTGACAGAAACACTCATGTGTTTGTTCAGATAAATATTCCTCTCTGGGCAGTAAAACCTCACGTTTAACAACTTTAAGACCATCTGCAAAGGAATTGATGTAGATTTAAAATCAATATTTTAGGAATAGAAAAAATATTTTAAAGGTGGAAGTTAATTACACTTGAGCATATAACTACATGCAGAAGAGCAGAGTTCACTCTTGTTCTGTTTTTAGCCCATGTAAACATCAAAGTATTAAGTGCAAGATTCTAATTAGTAAGTTGAAGGAGATTTGAGCTGACATATTGGAGAAAGAGAATTGTAGCTGTCAAATGACCAAAGCCGGCAGAAATAATCCTCCTTTGCAATCCTTTTGAATCTAGGAATTGTGTTGAAGTTCACTTTCTTTTGGAAGAGTGCCATTTTTTTTCCTCCTGAATAGTCTCGGTTGTTCTTTCTTTCTTTTTTTTTTTTTTTTTTTCCTTTCTTTCTTTTCTAATGCTGAGAAGAAAAGGCCTGCTCAGAGGTGAAAACTTTAAAAATAAAAAGAAGAAAAATTTTTAAAAAGGCAATTAAACCATCCTGAGCTGAAAAAGAAATAACATTGGCTTGTTTGTGGTTTTTGTTAATTTGGTTCAACAGGAATGGTTTGACTTTGCTAAACACAAAAGAATTAGCAAGTGGCCCACGGATTGAGTACATTGCCTGGGAAAAGCCTTCCCTGGACAGGCCCAGCTGCACTGACGAAAAGGAGGACTTTTCGGTAAGGACATTTTCATTGCTGAGAGCAGCTGCTTTAGCCAAAGTAATTACAAGCCTTGTAGCATGGTCTGCACACCATCTGGATCCCTCCGATATCTTGGACACTCCTTCCAAACTAGTTTTAAAATGAAATATTTTCCCTTGTGTAACAGGTGTATTTACTACTGACTGGAATAAATCTGCTATGGGCTTGGGGTAGGGTATGTAGCATCATGGGAGAGACTCAAACACTGAGACTGAGGAAAACATTTGTTACATAAAAGAGATGTTGGTTTTGCCATCGCATCCTTTCTCTTCTGAGTAAATGGGTATATTTATAATGATCATTTTCAAAGCAGATGAGCTTATACCCCACTTACTAGTTTGGCTCAGTCTTCTTGTTATAATTTATACGGAATGTTGCTTATGTGCCAATTTAAAATAATACATCTCCTCCATTTTATTATTTATTAAAATTTATTTTCAGGAGATTCTATGGTAGTAAATTCATATTCTATAAATTGATATTATACTGTAATTTTTACTGCACATGCCAATAAGAAAATTTCTTCACTTTGAAACCACATGAGAATGAACAATAAATATGACAGAATGTAAAGTTTCCATGAGATATACTAAGTTTCATTTTAAGAAGCAGTTCCTTTAAATGTGGAAATGGGAAAGAAGCATTTAGTCTGAAAAGCATACATTGAATTTTACCTACATGGCAGTGTAATATTAATAAGAAGATCCATGCAAGCAAATGTTGAGTGATACTTTTCTTCAAGATTACAATTTAAGAATTCTCTTCCTAGCAAAAAACAAATTCATGTCTATAAATTAATGTCATGGCACAAATGCTTCTGGTTTTAAACACATTTTTTTCAAGTGTATTTTCCAGATAGGAATATTGTGAGATGAAGACTTTGTATACAGCTTCTTACATACAATCCTAAACATTTCAACCTAAGAATGAATGGAAAAATGAGGAGGAGTGTGCTCACTTTTTACGACTCAACCATGAGGAAATCTAATTTGAAAATGAACAACAGACTTGAAGAGAGTTTTTCATGAAGATAGACAAATGTCCAATAATCACGTGAGAAGATTCTCAAAATCATTAGCAGTCAGAGGAATGTGAATCGCCATCATCACAGGATTTTACTTCACAGCCACTCTGGTGGCCAAGGAAGATCATCAGGAGGTTTTGAAACTGGATAATGGCGATGAATGACCATTAAGATACTTAGGAACACATAGTTGTAAATAATAATAAAATACAATAGTTAAATTCTTAAGTGATTCTCAATAATTTTAACTATAGTATACTTTTAAACCTGAGGCAACAATTACAAAGGTCTGTGAGTATGCTGAAAATGATTAAATTTTACATTTTAAGTGGATAAATTGTGTGATATGTGAGTTATCTTAACAAAACTGCTATTATTTAAAAAAAATAATGAACCTTCTCCTGTTCATAGAATTTATGTAGGAGTTTGTATGAACAGAAAAATAATTTTTATAGGATGTATTGGCTATATTGATTTTCCCAAGGTTATCTTTATACATGTCAATTCTGTTGGGTACTACAACTTGTTCTGCTATTCCAGAGATGAGAAGATAAAGAAAAATCAAGGTAAAAGGAAGAGAAATTTCTAGGCGCATGAAGAAACTATTAGTGTAGTCATTTTCTTGGCATTCAGAAGTTTTCAGGAACTTCAACGTGTGTCATCTATCAGGAGAATGAGGCATGTTACTTGATATTTGTCTCTTTAAATCCCTGTGCTAAAGATCTGGAATTTATAATACCTTGGAAGAAATAATACAAGTAGTAGCTGCAGGATACAAACTGAAAACCTTAGTGAATAGATTTTCATCATTTGACCAACATAAAACAGTATTGAGGTACACAATTGCTCTTCATTTTCTTCCTTCTACTTTTTTCTGTGTTTACATACAGGCAATTCTTGTCCCTCTGCTGAACACTTAGGTAGTACTGAAGCCTCTGTTTGCAAACAAAAATACTATTTCTTTGCAGTATAGGATAAAAGAAAAAAAGTAGTCTTCTTTTGTATGAAATATATTTTGTTGAACTGAAAATACGTTCACATTGATGGGTAAACAGTATTGCTTGTATTTTGAAAACAATTTTGCCATGAATGTATAATAACTGATGCTTTGTCTCATGTATTTGACAAGAAACTAAGGACATATGGACATGACAGCTACCTAAGTACACCTTCATATGAAGAATTTGGTTCTCATCCCTCATTTGCAGTTTCAACAATTCCCAATCAAGGGCTTCAAAGTGAACCCAAGCAGTGAAACACAGACGTACTATTATGGTACTATGACATGATTTAATGGAATCTTATATTTAAACTTTCACATCCTATGATAATAAGCCCTACTGAAACCATGGAATCTTTGTTTTTAAAAAAAGCATCTACTATGATCACTGTCCTATAAGATAGTGATATTTTAATTAAATTTACCATGTGCATAAGCACCTAATGCTTAAATAATGTTAATGTGATTAAACTGCATTTAATGTTCAAAATTATTCATTGAAATACAATTAATATGAACCAAATTTTCATTAGGATCAATAAAGTCAGTCTTCAATACATTTAAACCTCTCACATTCTTCTTCTTATATATTAATTTCGGGAAAACAATAACAAACACAAGAAATCACTTAAATAATACTACTTAATTTAATGCCATTATATTTCTAGTCATAGTTCTGATTCTCTCACTAATCTCTCTCACTGGTATATCAACTTGGAGAATTAATGGTTATCTGAAATTCACCAGGTCAAAAGTTTTCTCTGTAGTATAACCAAAATCCAGGCGTATTTCTGTTCTCTTATCCCTCACTCAGTATAGCAAGGCTATTCATCCATAGGGTAAACTTCTATATTTCTCTTGCATTCACACTGTACATCTAATCCATTAGCAAATCTGAGTGGCTACATCCTAAAAGTATCTCAAAAATCTATGCATCTCTCATCACCCTCCACTAATATCTTCACAGTTTACTTCATTTTCCTGATCTTGAATTATGAGGAAGCCTTGTACCTAGTCTCTAATCAGCCCTTGGTCCGTTATTGTCTAGAATATTATCTCTAATACAAGCAGATCATACAGGCCTCTGCTCAGAATCTCATCTTGCCCAGAATAAAGGCAGAGAGGCAGAGACAAAGCCTCCTACATCTGCCTGTTCCCTTAGTTCTGTGACTTCTCCTCTTGGTAATTTCCCCATCCCTCACCTTGCCTGGCTCTGAAAGCTCTTTGAATTTACTGTTCCTTTTGGCCATGAATACTGTTTCAGCATTTACCCTCATAACTCCCTCTTTCACCTGTTAAGGAAGAAGATCTTTTCTAAAGTGTTTATTCTAAATTATAATCCATTGCAGATTTTAGCTCCTTCCTCCATCTTCTTAACAGTGCTCCTCACCTGCTTCGCTTTTGCCTATGTACAAAGATCAGATTTAGTAATTTTACTTTAGCGTTTAGTGGACATGTCACCTCTATATATTTGACTTACCTCTCTGAAACTATTAAAGTCACCTCCAATAGAATGTAATAAAATGTAAAATGAATCACAAGCTGCACCTCAGTAGTAAAACCGCAACCAATTAGGGACCAAGTATTTAGCTCAGTAGTTCCAGTACCTGCCTTGCAAGCACAAGGGCCTGAGTTCAATCCCCCATAACCACAAACAATGCCAGGCATGGTGACTCATGCCCACCAGTAATCAGTACCACATACCAAAATGATGGGCATGGTGGCTCACACCTGTAATCTCAGCACTCGGTAGGGAGATGCAGGAGGATTGCTGTGAATTCGAGGCTCACCTGGGCTACGTAGTTAGCTCAGGGCCAGCCTGAACTACAAAGTGAGAACCTGTCTCAAAAAGCAAAATAAAACAAAACAAAAAACACAACTTTTTATAAAGGAGCCACACTGCAAATATTTTTTGAATGAAATACTAAATAGCAGAAAGGTATATAGTTTATAAGATAAAATTAAAATACTCATTGATATTTACTTTCTTTAATCTGTGGGCTAGTATTATGTTCCCGAAATTTATTCACTTAAACATGTCATAAGTGTTGAGGGTGTGACTTCGTGGTAGAGTACTGGGTTAGGATGAACAAAGCCCTAGGTTCTATACCCAGCACAACAAAAATAACTCAACAAATCTCAGTATAATTACCAGAATGCCTATCTGAGTTAATTTATTTAAAAATAACTTGGTACTATTCAAGCGAAGTATATTTCAGTACCACACATTTTGGTAAAAGAGTGATTGTTCATATTTACTTTAAACATTTACTTAAAATTAATCAAGTATTATTTATCAACATATTCCAATCTTTGACTTCTCATGAAATATTACTGGCATCAGTTCAGTGGCTCTTGTCTGGACCTGAAGTCATCTTTAGTTTTTCTCTTTCTTTCATTCTTTCTAAAAAAACTGTCCTTAAGCCAGCCTTTTTATTTTTTACTTTATTTTTTATTTTCCAATTGTAAGGACTGGGATTTGCCTTCCTAGAACTCTTACCCCTACTAGTACTGCTTGCTTTACAGTCTCCATCTTGTCTCTTCCACAACAAACAGACCCTAAATTGGACATTATGCTCACTTTCCTTCTTTCTTCCTATTCATTTTACACTCCACAGTAAGAATGATTTTCCTAAGATCTAAAGTAGATAACTGAATCCCATTCTTTTAAACATTTAATCTTGTTTTTTTTAATAATTTATTTTATTGGTACATTTAATATATACATCATCATCACAATCAACATTTAAATTTGTACCAGTATATGACACAATTTAATTCATATTTTTCCCATTTCCCTGCCCACCCCTTGCTCTTGATATACATAAGCTTTGTTTCCCTTTTTTAAAACATCATATTTTCCCCCACATTATATACCCTACTCCCTTCACCATTTGAATATTTTGCATTTCACAGTATCTATAATACACCTTAGAACGCATTTATCTCTTCAGTCTCATACCAAAGAAAAGATATGGTATTTACACATCTGTGACCTATTCATTTCACTTATGAGTGTGTCCTTAAGGTAAGTCCATTTGAGTATAAATGACTCAGACATCATTTTTTATTGCAGAGTAATATTCCATTCTATAATTTCTTCAGTTAATTTTTTAAAGCTTTTTTATTTGAAAGTATTTTCAAACTTAAAAATAAATTAGAAAAAAATAAAAATGAAGGCGATCCTATCATATCTACTTCACTGAGTTTTCCCAAAATCTTAAACGCAATATAATTTTCAAATCAAAGACATTAAAGTAAATACAATACTATATTAACTAGTAGACTGCTGAGGCTACTGGTCAGGTAATCACATTTTGATATCGTGGGCTAGTGCTACACTTCATGTCTCTTGATAACTCATCTTTATATTCTCAGGGCTTGTATAAATTTTCCCCGAGCCTTAAACATTTTTCTCTGCATGGTTATCTGTTTCATCATTTGATGTTGTCTCGCAGTGTCTTCCTGTCCATCAAATTTAAAGGAGCTCCTTGGAATTATTTCCATCAGAGTACTTCTCACTACTTAATATTTCCCCATGTAATTTTGATTGACTGTCTATATTTGCAAAATTTGAGCATTCCAAAAGTGGAACTTGGTGTTTTTTCCCCCAAAAAATATTCTAAAGATCTCATGTTGTATTTACCCAAGAGTAAATAACAAATACTGGTTGATTTTCGAGAGAAAGATCCCAAGGAATCCTAAATCAGATCAGAGAGCAGCTATAAAGCCAGTTATACTCTCACAATTTATACCACCTTGTAGGTTGAAAGGTGCTCTTCTATATCATTATCTAATATAGAATGATAGAAAAGTTTTTTACTTAAATTTCAGATAAATTATATATCACTGTTTGCCTTCCTCATTATCAAGGTTTCTTATTTGAGCCTTAGGTTTTTTGTTTTTTGAGTAGGTAGCAAAATTTAAATTCATTCAGTTTATAAAGACTGAAGGCAAGAATTCAGCTTGTGTGTTTTTGTCCCCTGACCCTGCAGTACTAGGTACGTGCCCCAGGCCTCCTGCAAACTGTGCGGGAACTTTGACACTGAACCACTTCCTCCAGACCCTTACCTTGTGTTTTATTGAAAGAGCCCCAGATTTTATCACACTAAACTCTAAGGCAAGTCCAAGAAGTCACTATTGGCATCTGTTTAATTACCCACATAATTTCTGGCACCTACTATACTAACATACAAGAGGCAAATGATTATTGTTAAAATATTAATGTTACTACTGAATAATAATCTATGTGTCCACATCTTGTAATTTGTATTTTCAAAAATTGAGAACTCCTACAGAACATATTTTCTATCTCCATCCTTTCCTTAATCAGGATTTGTCCCCAAAATATATTTTATCCAAACAGAGATATATTTCTATATATATATCAGTTCTGAAAGTGAGAGCTTCAATTCAATATAGTGTCAGTCCTTGGGAAATAACTATTAATGATAAATATATTTGTATTTTATTATCCCATCCAATGTTGGAGATTTTTCTATCATGACATATGAAACATATCAGAAAGATCATGGAATATATACATATATAACATATGGAATATATAGAATACATGTTATATATTTCACAATATTAAGAAATGATTACAATTTATTTGTCATGGATCTAATGGTTCAGTTTGAATAATATAAAAGAGCAGATGAGAAATAAGCCTCTTGGTTTGTCTTTTCTTGATGTACTTTTAAATTCTCCTACATGTTTGTTATACTGCTTCTTATTTCATCAAATAGGCGTGCAGTAATTCTCAGAATTTTAAGCCCTTGACAGTTACCTATTTTTGTGTTTATCTTTTAATACTTTCTGTTAGAGCCGGTTTAAAATTGTGAGTATTTTGTGTATGTCCTTGTATGTAAACACATACATACACGCAGGAGCATGTTTCTTCTATTGATTCGATTCTGTCTTTTTAGAAAAATCATGTAATAAATTCCAAAAAGGAGAAACTAGAGGAACAAACTTAAAAGAACTACAGCCAAATATAGCTTGATACAATGGCAAAGTATATATCCTTGATTTTTGTGATCAAGTTATCATTCATGAAATGTTTATATTTGTGTATATATTCATGTATTTTTATTCTGATTTTTCTGGATAATAATTTTCTCTCTACTTGTTTGAAAGTTAGAGATCTAAGTTTTTATCTCATTGACATTCAGGCATTTTTAAATCGCAGAAGGTAATTTCTCAATTTCAAAGGCACACAATAAATTCACATACAAACATTTCAAAACGAGACTGCCTCACATATGGATATTATCACTTGTGGGTGAACAATGTAAGAATATGTAAATATGGCATATTTTTTGTATACTTGCAGACATTCTGATCTCACATAACAGTGCTTTTGGTGGATATTTTATGTGGAAAGATTTCAAAAGATATTCAGGGACAGAGTTAATGGCTTCACATTCTATCTTTTCTCTCTTCTAGCAACTATATGGCATATGTCTTGAGTCTAATTCTTACATATGGGTTAAGAGTGAGCAACAGGAAACAAAAGAGAAGACTTAAAGTTCTGATAATAAGCTGGAAGGAACCAGTGAAAACTAATCTGTTTCACTGAAATACAGAGCTATTTAACATGTCAAAAACTTTTAGATTAATTCCCATTGAGATAGATATCTCGTATCCATATCAGCAAAACTTCACTTACCAAGGATACTTTTCCTGGTTTAGCTTTAAGAAACTTGTGAAATTGAATAAAAAAGCTCAGCTTTTCTAGATATGATCTTTAAGAGAAGCTGGAGGATTTGGCTTAAAAATAGGATAGACTGAAACAAAGACTGATGAAGTTTGAAAATAATGCCCAAGCAGATTATAGTTATGTGTGTCAAGAAATAAAACAACTAATCAAATGGAGAATCAAGGCGCCTATGAGACCACTGGTCTACCTAACTTTTTATTTATGCTTGTCTTTAGGGAAAATAAATCCTTCTGAGATTTTCACCTCTTTTTAGCTCATACGTTCTATTCATTATAATCCTAGAACACAAAGACATTTCTGTTATATTAGAAATATATCTGCTTAATAAACTACAAGGATAAACAAAATCACCAAGTGTCTTAAAATACTGTGACTTGAGTTATTTAAACTGACATTTATTGGTTTGTGTCATAATGCCTTAACATAACTAACAAGGAAGGTTTTTCTGCAATAAATTATGTAGTATTTGAATAAAATTGAACAATTCATTCCTGACACATTTTAAGAAAAATTTATTTTTAAGCATCATAAATTTGTTTTCCCAAAATATTTAGTAAACAAAATGAGGACATTCCTATAAATGTCCAGACGGAATGTCCAGACGAAATCATCATTGATTAGTCTATATTTTAATTTGCAACAGAATTCTCATTGAGTTACCTAAGAAAAAATTAAATAAGTTGCATCTACAATTTCAATTTTGTAGACATGGAGAATAGACATAATTATTCAATACAGAACAGAAACATCACAGTTCATTTACAACAACAGAAATTTCATTAAACTTTGTGTATAAAAGTGCAAATCATTTATAATTTGTTTTGCAATGTTGGTGATAAAACTTAGTGTTTTGTACACAGTACACAAGAGCTTTTCTAGCAAGCTATATTGCCAAACCCTAGGATAAGTCTTTTGCAAAAGAGATCATCTTATTGTGGCATCTCAAATACAAACTGGCATTTGATTTAGCTTTTCCAGTTTGAAATTGCTGATTTTCAGTGTGGAAAGAGAATGAGCTTCTTATGTTAAACAATAAATAGCATTTTCACATGTATTTCTTGCCTTTTATGATCTTAATAAAGCAGCTTAGCAAAATTGGTAAGTGACAGAATGCAGAAGACATGATTATAAAGATTATACCAGAAATGGCAAAACATATCTTCCATGAGAGCTGCTAAGAGATGTACTCAGGTGTAGCTCTAAAAAAGAATTCAAATACCTTCAACTTGTAACCAGCCACTCTCCTGGCCAGAATTCTATGAACAATTGTGATGGCCCCTTCCCAAGGCCTCTCTTTTGGCTATAGAAGTTAATGAAAGCTAATACAATGTTGAAACGCACTTTTTTAAGAATTACGTGAGTGCTTGAATACAGCCAAGAACTAACAGCTGGACCCGTGGTATGTACAAAGAACAAACACTGAGGCGAAAGCTCTACCAAAACATTTGCTGATATCTTCAACAACTACTGTTCCAATGTATATTTTCTCGATGCCTCCTGAAATCTTTCTAAATCTCAACTAAAAGGTGAAATAATATTTCTAGGGCAGTCTTGTTCATAATTTTGAAATGCTGCTACAATTGCTTCTACTGTAAAAGTTATAGGAATGTCCTCATTAATTTTCAGAAGGCTTTTCTTTATGAATTTGATATACAGTGATGCTTCAAGATGAAACTGCACAATTTGGATCAAGGCTTTAAAATCTCTTTTCTAATGCAAAAATATAGCTAGTCCGAGGTGAGTTTATACTTCCCCCAGGTTTCCTGAAAATGAATCCTTTAGTAGTTTTTACCACTAAATAACTAGCAATGACAGGTCTGTGGGTTGTAGGTGAGAAATCTGCCCTGAAGTGGCTGCAGTTTCATACATATTCCTGTGCCCCCAAGCTGTGAAATTCTCCAGCCTGCTTGAAGGAGGTCCTGACAGAGCTATATGTGGGGGACAGTGAGAATGCCAGATGGCAGTTTGTGAGAAAATCTGGGACCAAGGCAGACAGCCAAAAACAGTGAACTGAATAAAAAGGATGATCACCAAGAACATATCTCTCAACACAGATGAATGGGAGGTGAATTAGAGCTCTCTTCCTCAGATAGGTAAAAAAAAAAAAAAAAAAAAAAAAAAGAAAAGGCCTTATGTAACTTTTCATCCATATTATATACGAGACACAACATCTGCTTCAGAAATGTAACAGGATTTTGTTCCCCTTATATGTCTTACTATCACTATTTTGCCTCCTTAACAGTAAAAATGAAAAATAGCCCATTGACAAGGAGTGTGTAGGCCAACTCACAAATAAAGTGATGCAAAAATTTGATTATCAGAAGATCAGAAAGCTTCAAGGAACTGCTTCCTCCTTGATTTGTGAGTAAGAGGGGAGTTTGCATTGTATTGATCGTTATTGTGTGCCTCTATCATTTTTATTGTTTGCTGCAGTATGGCCCTTTGAAGGTCTGCCAAACCACTGCGGCTTGCTCAAAAGCAGGGCTGAATTTTAATTAAGCTGAGCCAAATAGACACAGAACAGTTGAACTTGATTAGACCACTCATCCCGATACACACACAGAGGGCATTCAGCACACTTATTTTAGTAACTAACACACTCGATTCATATGTTTGGTAAAATTATCATGATAGAAATCACCATTGTCAACATATTCCTCTTACATAAGACTCCAGCTTCTCTGTTTTAATATGATAAAGTGGCCAGAAGAGGTAAGAGGATAGATAGCCAATATGGATATGTGCAGCATAATATCTTGATAGCAGTAATGTTTCCTATTCCCTAGGAAAAATCAGTATATGAGTTCAGTCATTAGGATCCAACAGGGTAAATCAAGCACATAAATTCAAGTCTGTCTGTGTGTGTATATGCGTGTGTGTTGATATTTTTCCTAAGTATTTCCACCAGGAGAAAGGTCTACTCACTGTATTTAATCTAGGAAAAGGAACAGGCAAAATGCCAGAATTATATGAATTTTTATTTTGGATACCCAAAAAGCATACAGGTTTGTGACTTCAGCAGAACGGTGCCAAACAAAATGTGTTCCCACAGGAGCTTCTGAAATCAACCAGTATAACTTTCCCACCCAGCACAGGGAGCCAAGTTTCTGAGAGTTTCAGGGTTCTGCAAATCAACCCACTGATACACTGACTTTGAGGCTAAGGTGTACCAAGTAGCCACTGGAATTCTCTCCAAACACATACTCCCTGAGAATATTTTCAGATTCTTAACAAAACACCCACTCTCCCTACAGAGGTCCCTGTCAATAAGAGAATATTTAAAAACAAAACAAAACTTTGTACTAAGAATTTTTATGTTTCATTTGTGTCTGTCTAAAGTAATGGATAGGTTCTAGAGTATGAATAGGTAATATTTATTAAGAAATAGTTCCTAGGAAAAATTCAATGGCATGGTCTCCAAGTTGAAACAGATGTGTATCAAAGAGCAAATACACTGGACAGACTGCTGATCCTTTGCCAAATTTAAGCTATTAATTCCTTAATAGAAATTTCCCCTTTATATTGGAAAGCCTAAGTCCAACTTATTATTCCTAATATTAAGAAAATTATCTCTAGCAGGATTAACACAAGAAAAATTTAGTAAATTCCTAAGTGTAAATGGATGTCTTTTCTGGGCAGAAAATCAAATTGGGTTTTAAAAAGAACATAGGATTTAAAGTTCTCATTCTTCACAACAAAAGGAAAAAATATCAGCCTACTACAACTATTCCTTTGTGTGCTGTGATTTCACTCTTCATGTCTCTGTGAATGAAGGAAGAAAAGAGTTTTGTGATGATACAAATTAAATCTTTCATAAATGTATTTTTAAAATAGGTCATTAACTGGAAAGAACATGGACTTTGAAACTGCATCATTCTAAATTTGTATCTCATCTATGCAATTTTCTAGCTCCATTATGTTCTTCCAGTTACTTAACCTCCATTTTGTAAGGCATAAAATGAGGGGAAAAATAATACCTTGGGGGAAAGATAATGTATAAGAAATATTTGATGTAATTTCCACATAATGAATTATAGAATTTAAATTAATCATAATATATAAAATTTTAATAAACTCACATGGTAGCAAGCAGCTTTCTATTCCAAGAGCCATAGCATCTATCTTAAAAAACACTCAATTAGATGATAACAGTTAGGCACAACATTAGGAAGCTGTAGTATTGGCATTTTGCATGTCCACTTGGATGTTTTAGTTTTTCTTCTTAGTGGAGCCCACTGTGTACCAGTTTATGATGCATCCAAAGCGCTTAGGTCCATCTGCAGCTAATGCAACACACATAACTACCTGAGTCTCTCTTTTTTATTACTATGAACAGTTTTTAATTTTATCCACTTTCATAAAATAAATGGCCAATTAAAAAAATAGATATTCAGATGACACAAATATTGTTTTTATTGAACTGCTGACTGGTATTTAGCACCTCTTAGCAATAAAATAAAAGCCTCAGTTCACAACTGTTATTCATAAGCCACCAAGTAGCTTACCAAAATCTGCCTAGGGAAGGGAGTGCAGAGAGACAGTGTAAAGAGATAGTGCAATGCTTTGAGTGGTTCCTTCAAAACTCATACTAGGGTGAAATCACCACTCTAACTATATTAATGTATGTGTGGGGTGCAACAAAAAGAAAGCATGAAAGGTGAATGTTGAGGACAAAAGTTATGAAGGTGGGCTACTCTCTTGTGTAGGTCCTTATGCTCACTCTGTGCTTTCTTAGTTTGTGAGGCTTTCTGCGATACTACGATGAAACAAAGCCCTTACCAGATGCTGATATGTTGATGCTGGACATTTTTTGTTTTGTTTTGTTTTTTACCTCCAAGGCTATAAGAAATAAATTTCTTGACTTTATAGATTAACCAATCTGTAGTATTTTTGTTTCAGCAGCTTAAAACAGATTAAAGGATGTGAGCTTGTACCAAATTCAAATCCACAAAACAGTAAACATAATGTTTACTGTGTTTATCTCTGTGCTTCTATGCTACTCTGTATTTTTCACAAGATGACTTAGTCCCCACTAGTCATAATTTTCCCATCCTAGTACCTTTTATTATCTTATCACATGTGTTCCTCTGTTACAGAGACCACAATGAGTTACTGTATATTTATGTTATTGATTTTCTTGACATTTTTCTGCCTTTTTATAGCTTACAGGTTATATGCAGGCAAAGCCAATCACACTCTCTCTCTCTCTCTCTCTCTCTCTCTCTCTTTGGTAGTACTGTGGATTAAACCTAAGGCCTTTAGATTAAACTATGTAACCATTGATTGATAGGCCTGGAGTCTTCTTTTTTCAATTCAAATTTTTATTGATACAATATATATGCACATCATAGTCACTTTCAGCATTGAGAATTTGTGCTAGTATATGATATGACACAATTTAATTCTCATTTTTTTCCATTTCCCTACCCACCTCACACCCCCCACCTCTATATACATAGGTTTTTCCTTTTTTATTACCATCACATTATTTTTCCACTTTTTACTTAACCCTACACTCATTTCCCTTTAAATATTTTCTATTTCACAATATCTACTAGTACCTGGGGTCTTCTTTAGTTTTATAGATCTATGTATCTATATCTATATCTATATAGATATATCTATATCCTGAGAATAAAAATAACACCTTGAAAAAAATAAAACCTTGGGGGAAAGACAATGTATAAGAAATATTCTATGTAATTTCCACATAATGCATTATAGAATTTAAATTAATCATAATATGTAAAATTTTAATAAACTCACATGGTAGCAAGCAGCTTTCTATTCCAAGAGCCATAGCATCTATTTTAAAAAACACTCAATTAGATGATAACAGTTAGGCACAACATTAGGAAGTTGTAGTATTGGCATTTATCTATCTATCTATCTCTATACCTATATAGAGATAGATAGATAGATAGATAGATAGATAGATA